>JABUQX010100552.1:5000-30000 GCA_015478945.1 Trachelipus rathkii | reverse complement strand
AATTTGGCTTCGTTTAAATATATTATATGATACCCAAACCCATCCATATAAAACCTATCCAACCCTTTCTTAAATGTTGCAATCGCAACACACTCAACAACCTCCTCTGGCAGACCATTCCAAAATTTAACAACCCCTATTACTGAATGAATGCTTCTTAATTCAAGATGGCATGCTTTCTTCTTAATTTTCTTATTATCCTCCTGGTCCACCTGTCCATGCTCACTATGAAAATTTGATGGTTCTTCTGTATTATCAATAAGATGTAAATATTTTGTTATAGAAATTTATATCATGTCTCCTCTGAGAAATCGCCTTTCTACAGAAAAACATTGCCTAACTCCTTCAGTCTCTCCTTACATAGCTCTTACCTCAAACCCAGAAATCATGCCTTGTTGCCCTACGTTGCACTCGCTCTAGCATATCTTAAGTCTTTCTTTAAATAAGGCGCCCAAACCTGCTTGCACAATACTCTATTACTGAACCTTAACATAGCTATTATACAGTTACTTATAACTTCCTTGTTCTTGTTAACAACATTGGAATTTATTATGCCCAGCATCTTATTAGCTTATTTCTAGCTTCCAAACACTGTAATTAGCTTACTTTCAAATTACTGCTTATAATCACACCTAAATCTTTTTCTGGTCCACAGACTCAAGCCAATCCCCATTTCATATCGTAGTTAAACTTTTATTTGAGTACCCTAGGTGAAGAAACCTTACACTTTTTACTAGTAAAATTCATTGCCACTTATCTTGCCCACCCAAGAAGTTTATCAAGATTCATTTTGAATCTTTATACATCCTTCACCATGTCTAACTGTGCGTGCCACTTTTGTGATCATACTACAAACTTATAAACCTGCATTTAAGTCCCTGGTCTAAACATATATATATATATGAAAAACCAATAGCGCCCAGCACTGAACCCGGTAGGACACCCCACTCGTTTCACTATTTCCATCGATGATTTATTCCATTTAGTTGTACACACTGTTTCTATTTCACAACACTCTTTAATCCAACCAGTACCACTACAAGTAATAACCCACATTGCCAATAACATAATTCATCAGCCTTATGTGGCGAACCTTATCAAAATCTTTGCTAAAGTCTAAATATACAACATAATCAACTGGATCTCCTCGGTCAATGCATCAGTAATGTATTCAATAAATTCTAAATTGTCTGACATGACCTATCCTTTCTAAAACCGTGCTGGGAGTCATACAATACCTTGTATCTTCTAAATATTTTCTCTATATGACCTTGCATTAAACTTTTCCAGGACCTTTACAACCAGAGATTGTTAAGCTAACTGGCTATAATTTCTCAAATCTTTCCCTTACTACCTTTCTTATAAATGGCACAACATATGCTGCTTTCCAGTCATCTGGTACCTCACCAAATGTTATATAGATCGCTTAAAAAATCAAATACAGTGCTTTGCAAATGCTGGTACTTTTACCATCCTTCAGAATTCTACCATATATACCCATCAGGGCCTGCAGTTTACTTGGATCAATATGATCTAATAAACGTTTAAATCTTTACGTCAAATTCAAATTCTGTAAGTACCCATGCATACATGCAACAAGAACTATTAGTGTTCCAAACTATTATTCTAATTTGCCTCAGTAAACCACTGAAAGCCAAAATAAGCATTGAAATGTGGACCAACTCCTTATCTGAACTCACTAAATTTTTCATCAATTTTAATTGACCAATTGTCCTATCTTACTTTTAAATTTATAAAAGCTACAAAACTTCTCAGATTCTTATTACTAAACTATTCCTGGCAAAATTAATTTTCTGCCTCTCTCTTTGCCTTTCTTATGACTGGTAAGTTCATTTCTATTTTTCCCTATAATTTTCTCAAAATCATCTTCCCTATTACTATACCCTTGAATATTTAAAACATCTACGCTTTTCATTTAAGTTTTCTCTCTTATCTCTCTATTCCACCAAAAAGGTTTTCTTTTCGCCACCCTTAATGAGGTTTATCTTTAAACATACTGAATGAATATTCATTAAAATTTGCTTAAAATGTTCCACATGATAAAAAACAGTTTTGGTCTTTAAAATTCTTTATCCAGTCAGTTGTACTAAGCAGGTCTCGAATTTGGTAAAAATCGCCATTTCGGAAATCTAAGATCATTTTCCTTATTAACTTGCAATTGGGGCCCAGATATCACATATTAAACTATTTATATTATGGTCACTAAGTCCTAATTCTCCTCAACTCTAACTTAATCCACCATACTTTCATCGTTATTAAATATAAGTCTAATAGGTGCATCGTACTCTGGTCGGTTTATGAACCATCTGGGTTCAAAAAGTTATCAGTATACAATTTATGAATGCAAAACTACTATGGTCCATATTAGACAAGGAATCCCCAATGAATGCCAGCGAAAATTAAAATCACCCCATTATGACTATACGTTTTTCTTTTTCCTGTGGCATGCTGTCTCAATTTCCTTCACAATTTCCACATCTGACTCTGGCCAAGAGGTCTATAAAATGCCCCTATTCTATATGATTATGTAATAGGATACTCTACCCACACCGATTCCAATATTCATGATTAATTTAAAAGCAATCATTAATACAGATTGAATATATGCTTTTACACATAAAGCGCCCACACCACCACCCGTTCTCTTCCTCACTGCTGTATAATAAAGTGAATATCCGTCTATTCATATCCTAAGAGGAGTCTCCATATAATTCTTCATTAACCCAATGCCTCAGTTATGCAAATAAATGTCTAGATTCATTTTATGTTATAATTTAATCAGCTCATCTTTTTTATTTCTAAGGCTATGAGCATTTGTGATTATAAACATTTGATACTCGAAATGCTGTATTTTTATTGCTATCATCATTATTTGACCCTGTAACAACACTTAGCTTTATTTATCTCCCCACTATTACAGTTACCATTGTTATTATTTGTATCTAGATTTAGCCCACCACCCCCCACTTTACCTAGTTTTTTTGCTAAACAAGTCTCCAAACTGGTACTGAAAAGCCCAACACCTTTAAGACTCCAGTGAACTCCATCTGCTGCAAAAAGATCTTTATCCCGAAATTTCTCCCCACAAATCCAAAAACCTAATATTTCTGAAAAACAATAATTCCCTAACCCTTTCATTTACACCTAAAGGCCCCTACTCCCCCATTCCTGGACCTGCACATAACCTAGGGCAAAAATCCAGAAAATCCTGCACCGTTCTTCCAACTGCTTTCCATCTTCTGAAATCAATCTCCTATAATCTGCTATTAATTCTTCTGACCTTCTATCCTATATCATTTGTACCCCACATGCACAATCACATCTGAATCAACATATGTAGAATCAATCTCTCTATCTATCCTATCCACATATGCACTCACTCTGGCCACCTGGATAACATACTCTCAATCGTTTTTTTATTCTTGTTTTTGAAAAGTCCTATCTAGGTATCTTATCATAGGATGTCTCCAATTAGCAAGTATCAAGTTCTTCACTTAGAAAAACTCAACATACCATTGGCACTCTCTGATCCCTCCCCATCTGAAAGACAGTCGAACTACTGCAGGTCATCACAGGCTGACTGACTTTAGAGATCCTCATCTTTAAATTATTATTTCTAATCTACAACTCTAATTCATTCTCAGGACCTATAATCAAACTACACTATCATTCCCTCTCATCTTCCTGCCTAGGTAAATCCCCATTCCTGTCTACCCCTATATCCGGCTCACTCCTCGCTCGAACATCCGCTACTTACTTTTTTCCAACAAACTTCCCTCCTTCTCAACCTCAGAATACTTTCTTCTCTTCAATCGCATAATATTTTTCAACTCAGCTTGCAATCTCCTTCCTTTAAACAACACAGTCTTCTGCCATTCAACAAACACAAACAGGGCAGCTATTAACATATTCACCTCTTACAGTCCCAATAAGTTATCACACAAGAACATACATAACTTTAAATTATTATAAAGCTTTAAGCTTAAACCTATTATTTTACCAACTACAGATTTAAATATCACTAAAGCCTTAAAAAGAAGATAAAAACTAGTCTTTAAAACAGGTTAAAAAATTTTTAAAACAAGCCTAAATTTAGCTTAAGCCTAGCCAGGGATATATAAAATTATAAGGTAGGCTTAACTGTAGTCTATGACTGGGAAACTTAATTTAATTTAAATTATCACTAAAATAAAGTAACAATTATTAAAGACTGTATTTAAATACAGAAAAAATCTATTTAAGGAATCCAAATAAACCTCCACACAGAAAAAAGTAAATCTCTTACCTATGTAAGCCTAGGGTTAGGCTATCAAAATTTAATTTAAATTATCACAAAATTAAAATAACAATTGTTAATGATTGTAGTTATATACACAACAGTAGTGTAGTTAGATACAGAACACTAATTTGTTTACTAAATTCACTTTCAAAAACACAAATTATAGTAGAAAAATTGGAGAGCAAAAATAAACACTCCCTCACCAATGGCACTAAAGCTAGTCCTTATAGCCCTTTTCTGTTTTATGCTTGGGTCCAGTTTGAATTATTATTATTTTTTTAATATATTGGCTACTATATGATACCAACAATGAATTTCAGTGGTAACGGACATGATTCAAAAGTTCGAAATATTTTAAATAATTTTTTAAAAAATTCACATTATGTTAAAATATTGTTTTGAAAATGAAATATCTCGAAAAGTACGACACTTATAGAAAAACCAATTACATATTTGGAATCAGCGTATAAAGCGTATAACAAAAATGTAAAAAAAACAAAACAAAACGTTGTTATAAGGTTATTATTATAAGGTTATTCTTATAAGGTTATTTTAACGTTATTATAAGGTTATTATTATAGGGTTATTATTATAAGGGTATTTTAACGTTAGTTAGTATGACATAGTTGAACCTTAGAGTAACCTTAAGTTTGGCAATTCAAAGTCACGGTTGGCTGTAAGCTTCACCGCTATCTGGGACATATCTTGCCCTTCTGGTTGGCAGAGATCAGCGACGCCTTGGTGTTGTCCGGAGTGTAATTATGCAAATAGGAAAAGCGAAAGTTTTATGGAGTTTACAAACAGACACCTATCCCTTCCATTCTAATCCTTTTCAAATGCACTGCAGCTCGATCAATGAATATTAAAGTATAATTAAACTAAAAACCAGGAATATATTTTAAAAACTTTATCTCCACCATCACCTCATCCACACGTTTATCATCAGTATACATGGAGTACGACAGATATTCTAAAAGCACCACAGAGAGCAACCCATCTTCGTTAAACATGGTCCTCAAACATCCGACGTCGTATCCTATACGACTCTTGTAACTGACGGCTGAAATACCATATTGCAACCTGTTCTAGCAGCTTCCAGTATCATGAATCATTTCACCCTGCTCGCTTACTGATGCAACCTCAGGATGAAATTTCAGGAGGCTATAGGTATGGGTAAGGATGGGTCTCTTGAACCGGAGGAAGTTTCATTCCAGATGAAACGACATCTCCATCTTTTTACTTCACTATACCTTTTTATTCCGTAGAACAAGATACGGGCTGAAGGCATCTTGCCATATATATGACTGACCGTTAAACCATTCCCATTTCTAAACCTGAAAAAGACCCAGCCTCAACAAACAGTCACAGACCAATCTTTTTGACGTGTCACTCCAGTAAAATCGTGGAGAGAGTGATTGCAGACCGTCTAATGCCGACGTGTTAAAAAAAGGCTCCATGCTTTTTCTACCTTTTCAGGTTGGGTTCAGAAAACATCGATCCACAGTGAATCCCCTTCTCTGTTAGGCCACGATATCCGCGAGGCTTCTGGAACGGTTAATTGATTTTATCTGTATTTTTTTTTTTACCTTGGGATGGCATATATATGACTACATGGATAATGTGGGTTTTGCAGAATGTTCATTCACTGGGCCTCAGAGGACAGCTTCCCCATTTCCTCTAAAATCTCATGACATATCGATCACTTCAGGCTTGAAATGGTATCACCTTGTCTCGACATTTCACCATGGATGAGAGTATACAGCAAGGGAGTATCTTGAGTGTTTTCTCTTTGCTGTTGCATTCAACGGTGTGATGGACAATATCCAGACCTCAATCCGGTGCTCCCTCCATGTAGACTACCTCGCACTTTGACTCAGGAGCCAGACTTCCTTACTTGGAAAGTCAACTTCAACTGTCCATAGACAAAAAAACATCATGGTGTGATTCGCGGGGCTTTCGGTTTTCCACCACGAAGACACTGGCAGGATGCTATTCCGTCAAAGGGGTGATCTGGGTGGAGGAAGCATTGTGTCCGGTGCTGAACCTATATGGTTCACACATCAGTCTAAAGTGAAAATTTCTAGTGTCGTCCTTGAACACCGTCTCATATTCTCGATCTAAAAACGAACTGCCATCGCTCATTAGACCTCTTACGTCACTTCTTATATAACGTGGGTTCAGATCAGGGTTGGGGATTTGTTTGATTTTTTTATATATAAATCAAATTTTTTGATTTTTTTGAATTTTTTAGGCACAAATTGCTTTGTTAATTATTATTTTTTTTAAAATTTGTAATTAATCCTAATTATTACCTAAGTAATAATAAGATTAGTAAGTATAATTATTATTTACTCTAATTAAGTTATTTAAATTATATACTGTTTATATACTCTATAATTTCTGAGTGCTCTGATTTTATTTACCGTATCTCTTTATTAAAACTGATTTGAAACTATATTGATGAATTTAGCTTATGTATATAGATGAAATATACTAATCATTAATTAGGTGATAATTAGGATTAATTGGTAATTTAGAAATAAAAATATAATTTGCCTAAAAAATCAAAAAAATTATGATTTTTTTAATTAAAAAAATCGCATAAAAAGATAAGTTGATCTAAATCATTTGATTTTTTCGTGCCAATCCTGATTCAGATGGAAGAATTCTATATCGTCTACTTATAATGATAGTACGATCAAAGTTAGACTATGGTGGTGCTATCTAAGGACAAAACCCCCCATCTTGCTTACCCCTTCTCGATTCTTTTCAAAACGAGGGTCTGCGGACAGCAAACTGAGACTTTTGATTGTCACCGAAGAGAGCCTGGAGGTGAAAACCCGAGTAATGAGTGTCCTTGTGGAGAAAGCACCTTATGTTCTCCCTGTATATCTGCTTTCAGACCCCAAAGCCTTCAGCGATGACTACTTTTGTTGAAAGAATACCTTTTCAGTGGTTGTCTACTAACCATTTGCCCTGGTTGTAGCTTCCATCTTTGCTCATCTTTAGATTCCTCTCAATGCTGTTTTACTTTACGACCAAGATAATTTTGCGCGTTGTGGGTGTATCCACCCTACAGAATGTACAACAAATTGTCTTCTCTAACTAAGATTATGGATCACCCTTCTCTGCTGAGAGTCTCATTTCTCTCACATCCTTCCTTCTTTGCAGAGTCGGCGCCTGTGTACATTGACGTTTAAAGGAGGGAGAGGTGTATGCATCAGCTGTATTTAATTTTGCTGCTTCTGGTAATAACTATGAATCTAAGTCTTAATTTAGAGAACAACTGCACTTTCTTTTCTGACTCCAAAAATGTTCTCCAAGAGCATTCAACTAGGAACCCTCTGATTTCTATTATCCAACTGTTTCTTCATTGCCTCCATTCACGGAAAAAAGATTTAACATTTTACTGGGTCCCATCTCATGTGAGTATTCCAGGTAATGAGTAGGCCGACAGAGCATCTTTCAACGCTCCAACCATTCCAACAATAATCTCAAGCGCTCCAACGCAGTTCAACAGATAAGTAGACTTGCACCTAATCTGTGTGCCTTACAACGTCTGCGACACCTTCGCCTGGCCGAACTGGGTTATGTTCCATATCTTCTAGGGCGTTTTCTCACACTTGCTGGCATTGTAGATACTGCCAAAAAGGATTTTCCGAGGCTGTCAAGTTTAGACGGCTGTGTGAAATCGCGCCCTCCGAGTAAAGAGTTGTCATACAAGTGTAGGTGGGGTCGCCAACAGTGGAAGTGTATCAAACTCGCCCTAGCCTTTTTGATACATACATATTTAGGCGGCAACCAGCTACTTTGTAATGGGGCGAGGGATCCACACCCGGTGCCTCCCCCCGCGCCCCGGTTTATCCTTTTGGTTTGCATCACAGATTTTCCTCTTTTCTGTATCATGTTCGTCTGTTGGTGTGTGATGGCCGATTGTCAAGGCATGTCAAGAAATAGTTTCTTGGTCTGCTTGTCTTGATCAGGATAGAATTACCAGAACTGTCCGCAATTTTTTCTCATTTCCGTGGAAGCTGGCTGTATTAGCTTTCCTCTCAGCAGAAATTAACATTTGCTTTACCTCCTATTAGAAATTTACTAACCTTACGTGTATTTGTCCGATCAATGTATTGTTGTGTCGTATACCTGTCGTTCCTGTTGTTCGGTAAGTTATTCTAAAGCACAGCATAGCCGCTGCCGGCATGTTGGTCTAAGCTTTTACGACTCATGTACTCGTAAAGAAAAAAAAATTAATAATAAAGTGACCTGATGAGTATTATACTTTCAGCATAGAAACGAATTTATGTCTTAACAAATACTGTGTATTGTGTTAATGTTAATATTTGTTTTTTTTTTTTTTTGGAACATCTTTATATTGCGCACAACCACTAAAAGTTATAACGATATCTTGGATCAGAAAGAAAGAACCAAGATATATAATATAATGAATGGGAGTATAGTATAATATATGAGTATATATACATATAGTATATATATAAATATATATATAATATTTATTAATATATATAACTATAATATATACCGTATATATGTATAGTATATATATAATATAATAATATATATAATTATATATATATATTATAATATATATATATTAATATACTGTATAGCTACTATATTATATATATATATAATTATATATACTATAATATATAGGTATTATAATATATAGTAGGTATTAATAATATAATATATGTATATATTAGGTATCCTGTGTATATATAAGTATAATATATTATAGTTATAAGTATTGTTATAGTATATAGTACGGCTTGATATATTATAGTATAATATTATATATAAGTATATATATATATATATTATATATATATATATATATATATATATATATATATATATATATATATATATATACTATACGTATATATATAGTATATAATATATATATATATGATATATAGTATATTATATGACAGTATATTATAGATCATATATATATTATATATATTATATTATATATATATATATATATATATATATATATATATATATTAGAAATAAAAAAAAATGTGAAGTGAATATTCCATCCACCCCGTTCTTGTTTTGCCGTTTTAGTTTTATTACATAGGGCCAATATAAATTTACATAACTCTAGATTTATTTTCTCTCTCTCTCTCTCTCTCTCTCTCTCGATTCTCTTCCCGTTCTCTCTCTCTCTCTCTCTTCTCTCTCTCCCCCTCTCGCATCTCTCCCCCTCTCCTCTCTTCTCTCTTCTTTTTTTCTTATTTTCCTTTTTTCTTTTTTTCTTTTTTCTTTTCTTTCTTTTTTCCTTTTTCTTTATTTTTTTTCTTTTCTTTTTTCTTACTTTTTTCATTTTCTTTTTCTTTTCTTTTCTTTTTTCCTTTCTTTTTCTCTTTTTTCTTTTCTTTCTTTGTCTTTCTTTTTTTCTTTTTTCTTTATTTTCTTTTTTCCTTTTTCTTTTCTTTTTTTTCATTTTCTTTGTGTGTGGGGTTGTACGATGGTGGTTGCTTTATTCCTTTTCTCGTTTCTTTTTTTCATTTGTATTTTCTCTTTTTTTCGTCTTCTTTGTCCGATTTCTTTTCTGCTTGGTCTTCTGTAGTCATAGATTTTTCGTTTACGTTATGTATGTGTTTTCGTGTTGTTCTTTCGTCTTTTTTTGTCTTTCTTTTTCTTGGTCGCTGTTTCTTATATTTTATTTTATTTTTTTCTTTACTTTTTTTTTCTTTCTTTTTTCATTTAATCGTTATGGCGTCGGTCAGTTTGGTAGGTGTGGGGTTTGTCTTCTCTTTTTTTCTTTTTTATCTCAAAAACAGTCCACAATACATTAAAAAAGGTTTTATGTCTACTATTTTCCTTGCCATTTTTTTTTTATTTTATATGATGGGGAGGTTAATATTGACTCCCCCAGTTTATGCTTTCCAAGTAGCGACAACTTTTGAATCTTTACATATTAATTCAAGCTTCTTAGAAAGTCACGTGGTTTCTTTATTATTTTTTTTTTAAGGTTTCTAACAATTGTTAATATAACAAAAAAAAAAAAAAAAAAAGCCCTCTATTGGCTCAAAATTAAACGTAATAAATTTTGCAATATTTTAACATTAAAACCAATTTCTAATCTTGGTATAATAATAATAATAATAATAATAATAATAATAATAATAATAATAATAATAATAATAATAATAATAATAATAATTATTTAATTAATTAATTAATTAAAATTGTTGCAAAGAATGTTGAAATTGTCATTGGTGACATGTTTAAATTTAATTGTGACGCTATTATTATTTATTTATTATTATTATTATTATTATTATTATTGATTATTATATTATTATTATTATTATTATTATTATATAATTATTTATTATTATTATTATTATTATTAATTAATTATTTTTATTTTTATTTGTTACAACCCATGTAGGCGGATCTATTTGGGTCTGATACTCTAACTTATTTATTTATTTAGTTATATATATTTTATATATATTATATATTAGTAATTTGTAGTGATTTATGGAAGTGTTATGAAGACCCGCTGTTACACTTCCCGCTTGGGTATTTCGGGCACGTCTATTTTCGTCTTCAAAGCAGAGACATAAATAAATTCTTCGTGTGGCATCTCTAATAACCATCATTTTACTTGGACTTTCCTTGCAGAGTATATATAATATATATATATATATATATAATATTTATATAGAATGACTCACGTTATATATATAAATATATTAGTATATATATAGTTTAGTACTTAATATTATTTAAATATATAATATGATTATAATATATTATATTATTATTATATCTATATATATATATACGTATATTATATGGGTATTATATATATAGCTATATATATATATATATATATATATATATATATGAAGGTGATGTCAATTTGTGAGGCAGTACTCGATAATATATGAAAATAATATATGTAAAAATTACAATGAATACAGTATATAAACATTAATATATTATAAATCTATATATATATATATATATATATAATAGTATATACTATATATATATATTAATATATATATATAGTTATATATATATCATATAATATATAATATTATATATATATATAGTAGTATATATATATAGTATATAATATATATATACGGTATATGATAATATTATAATTATTTATATATATATATATATATTATATATATATATTATATATATAATATATATATTATATTATATATATAATATATATATTATATATATATATATATATTATATTAGTGAATGGACATGAACATCCGCATACCTGCATCCGCATTTGCGGAACATTCGCACCTAAATTGACATCCGCATTTCCCGGCAGAACCGCTGCACTTAACGGGCCACATCCGCAATTGCCGCATCATCTTTTGCAAAAAGTGAGGATGTTGGCGGATGTTTTCTACAATTTGATTAAAATGCATATAATATATATATTATTTTGTCATCTTATCATGGAGTTTATGGGATATTGTGAATTGTTGGAAATTCTCGGATTTCTGTTATATTGAGTATATATAATTATATATTATATATAGTATATATTATAACTATCAGTTATAGGGTATATATATATATATCATGATAGATATATTAATATATATATATATTATACTATATATATATATGATATATATGATATATATATATTAAAGATATATTATATATAGTATATATATATATATATATATAGGTATTAGTATATATATATATATATATATATATATATATATATATATATATATATATATATATATATATATATATATATATATATATATATATATATATATATATATATAATAAATATATATATATATTATATATATATATATATAATAATATATATATATATATAATTATATATAGTATTATATATATAATAATATAGTCTAAAGCCGGGTTGTACGTGGAAGCAGAAATGAAAGCCGGAGAAGAGTGGAAGAGGAGGGCAAAAAGGAGGAGAGGTGCTTTAAAAGCTAGGCAAAGGAACTGATGGATTGGATATGAAGAAAAGCAAGAAGAAAGATTTTTACATTGGCAAGAGAACGTATAGAGGAACGAAGAGTAGAGTATGTAATACCAAAGACAAAAATGGAGAAACATTGGTAAGACCGGAGGAAAAAACAAAAGGTGGATAGAGTACTTTGATGAGTTGTTGAATGTGGAAGTGCAGTCGGAAGAGGAAGGGGAGAGAGAGGAGGAGGAGAGAAACGTGGAGGGAGGAGAGGAGGAGGTAATAACGGAGGAGTAATTTGAGTTGGCGTTAAGGCAAATGAAGAGCGGAAAAACTCCTGGTGAGGATGGGATAAATTTTGAGTTGCTGAGGGAGGGAGGAGAGGGGCTGAAAGCCTTGATGCTGAGATTTCTGAACAGGTGTTGGGTGGAGAGTAGAGTCCCGGAAGGTTGGGGAAGGTCAAAATAGATATTTCCCATTTATAAAGGTAAGGGCGGAACGAAGGAAATTGTAAAAATTATAGACCTAATCCGTCACCTAACTGTATCCACATGGCGCAAGTTTATATTGAAAAGAATATTAGAATGAAAATTAGATTGTCAACAAATAGAGCCCAAGATTTGGGGTGAGATGTAAGTGAATGGGTACAGGGTGGTAGAAAGTACTGCACACGTTTCTAATGTTATTTGGCTCTTAAGATTTAAGAAATGAGTACCACGGAAAAGACATGGGAATAAAATATGAAGGCATATATTTCGCCTTCATAGACTTGGGAAGAAAGCATTTATTCTGTGACCCACAGAGAAGTAGGAGAGTTTCCGGAGAGGGATTAATGAAGTTGGAGGCAAGAGTGATAAAGGCAGTGAGAAGTACATACGTGAAATAGCATAAGGTAGGGTAAGAACACGGAATATAAAAAAACGAGGAATTGGTTTGAGATAAAACTGGAGCAAGGCTCCAGGGTAGTGTTGACTGTGCGCCGATACTGTTATCAGGCGTATTTGGAACAGTCATCAAGAGGTGTAAAAGAGAATTTAAGCAATGAGATGTGACGGAGACATCATCATGTAATATTCTGATGCTAGATGATCATATGGCGTGTTGGATTGAGTGGAGATCGGTGTGAGAGGTTGAAGCAAATGTGGCTGTGTTTTCGCAGAAAAGTTGGAGAGAGAAAACCGGATCTGAATATGAATGCTGGAGAAAGAAAAGAAAATGAATGGTAGTAAGCAGGAAGGAGTGAAGGAGGAGTTGATAGTGAAGGTAGACGGTGTAAAGAGATTAAAAATGTGGATAGATATAAATATCTAAGAAGCACTTGGAAGGTTGAGGTTTAGGAAGGAAATTATGAGTAGGATTGAGCAGTATGGCAAGACTGTAAGAGCAGTATACTCCATCTTGAAAGATAAATATATGAACATAGAGGTGAAGAGAGCAATATACGAGAGAGTGTTGACGCCGATACTGTTGCATGGGGCGGAAACATGGAGCATGACAGGAAGAGACGGAGAGTAGAATTCAGACAAGCGCGAGATGAATGTGTTGAGGACAGTGATTGGAAAGAATAGAAGAGACAGAGTGGAAACGAGACAGTGAGGGAGAGTGTGGGGTGTGAACCATGAATGAATAAAGTTGGGACGCAGCCCAGAACTGAGATGGTGGGGAACCTGGAGGGATGCAAGGGAGAGGAGTGTGCCAGCAGGAGGCTGCTGAGGTAGAGACCCGGAGGGAGGTGAACACCGAGGGGAAGACACGCGGAAGAGGTGGAGATGGACCATCAGTAGAGGATTTGCAATTGAGGAAACGACCAGATGCCTGCAAAATCGGATGGAGCTGATGGGGACGGATGGGAATCGGTGAATGGATAGAACCAAGAAGGTGCAAGCAGGAGGTTGGCCCCACTGACAGGCACGTGAGCCTGAGCGGATGTAAGTAAGATGTAAGATATATAATATATAATATATATATCATATTGCTATATAGTATATATGAGTAATATATTAGTATATATAATATATATAGTATATATATATATTATGATATTATATATAGTCATATATATATATAATATATATATATATATTAATAAGGAGTTAACCTGCGTATATATAAGCGGTTAATTGATGATGATCAAGCTATAACTTATATATAGTGTATGTAGTCATAGTATTATATGAACTAATATCTAGTATATATATATAGGTATAGAATATAGACGTAGTGTATATCTAGTAGGTTATCAGGTAAATATATAGTTATATAGTATATATATATATATATTATATATATAAGGTATATAATATATATATAATGTTAATATATATATATATACTATATATATGTATATATTATATTATATTATATATTATTATATATATATATGTATATATGGTATATATATATAGTATATATATATTTAATAGTATTAATCATATTCGATGTCTTTTAACTTATCACTAAATATATATAATATATATATGTATAATAATAAATATGATATATATAGGTATATATATATATATATCATATATACGTATATATATACATTTTATATATATATATACTATATATAATATGTATATTATATATATAAACTATATACTATAGTATATATTATCATATCATGTCATGTCATGTCATGGATCACTCGCGAAACTAATTATTTATATTATTACATAGTATACTTGATAGTAGTATGATATTATATATATATATTTAGTATTATTATTATTTATATATACCGGTATAATATATATAATTATATATATATATATATATATATTATATGTATTAATATATATATATATATATATATATATATATATAGTATATATAATATGTATATATTATTATATATATAGTAAATATATATATTTATACATTATATTATATAATATTATATAATATATTATATATATACTTAATATGTATTATATTATATATATATAATAACTATATATATATATATGTATATATGTATATATATTATATATATACGGATATATAAGTAATAATTTTAATTCAAAACTTCATAGAATAAACACTGCCGCATTCCGCATCCTCATCGGTATTTCAAGATCCGCGCATCCTCATTCCGCGATTCGCATGCCTCTATCAGTCGCTATTAAAGATCCGCCTATCCCGCAAACAGTTCAAATTTTTGACATCCCGGTCCATCACTAATATATATTATATATGGATGAGTAACTCAACAAGACTTTTTTTTGTAAACCACTTTTAGGGTTAGGCTTAGTTAGAGATTAAGCTAGGTTGGTTAGATGGTAGATCAGGACGATTTTTTTGTCTCGAAGTTTAATTATTTTTTAGTCACAAATTTTTTCAACAAAATTGGTACCATCTATAAAAAGAATGATTAATTTTGGAACTGACATTGCTTGCTCATATCAATTACTAGCATTATTATAGTACAAAATATTTGTGTATCACTAACATAATTATATTTTTAAAAGAATTAAAAACACATCACTCCCCTTCTACGGTCAAAAATATTACTAACGTAAAAAATATAGCCTCAGTTCATTCAGAGTTCGAATCAATTACACTGCCAAACGTTTGATAACATATACTTTTAACCTTATTAATTATATAATTTTTATCAAATTTTTATTAATTGAAATTCCGATTTTTATATTTAATACATATTTACCTACATTTCTCTTTAAATAAATCTTTTCTTAAAAGTATCTTAATTTTTTTGGTGATCATTTTGGCGTTTATTATGCACTTTCCCATATATATTAGTATATAATATATATATATAGTATATATGTAAGGGATTATATATATATATATATATATATATATATTATATATAGTATATATAATAATATATATGTATAGATATACTATATAATATAATATATATATATATATATATAATATAATGAAACAGGAAGACGAACAAAAATGGAAGAAAGCATTCTTGTATTTAATAAAATCCAGGACTGTTCCGGGTATTAACTCGGACCCATCTTCAGGCCAGAATCTTTTACTGCTAGAAAATAATTAAAATTCACAATTAAATATTAAAATGAAAAATCTATAAAATAATATAATCATAATACAGATAAATAAGTTTACATTAAAATGGGAAGCAAGCACATAGATGAAACATTAAAAACAAAAATCACAATTTTAATAAAAATGGAAAAAAACTTAAACAAACGCAAAGCCCTAACAGAATCTGAGTAAATTTTGTAGCGTACTAAATTACGAAATTTACAGAACTAATTTGCCATTGACCACGCCAGAACATTCGTCTATACGATCTCATAGCTTAGAAAATGGCCACACTCAATCTCACGAGACAGTTTCGAAATCCTGGCCTCAGCAAGTGACTCTCTTGATAGAAAAATCCGAAATTTTTAAGTTTATTTTTATATTTACATCTGAACGCAGAAATTAAATAAAGATCAATCCTCTATCCAGCTTTTTTTACATTAATATTGTTAACATCATTGTAATTCAATACTTGTTAATTTTCATAATCATTGTTAAACAATAAGTAATTATATATTAGTTATTATTATTATTATTATATATTATTATTATTATATATTATTATTATTATATTATTATTTAATGTTTAATTTTTATTTTTAATTTTTATTTTATTGTTATTGTCATTATTTGTTATTATTATTTTATTATTATTAATAACTACTATTATTTTTAATTATTATTATTATATTATTATTGTTTAATACGTTGTCGTTTACACATAAAAAACAAAAAAAAAACCTTTTGGGGGTTTTTTTTTTTTTTTCCAAACCAAAAATTAATTCTGTTTTAACCAACTAACTCTATTTATATGTGCATTACTGTTAAGTTTTCATATTAAAAATTTCGTATTATAGTACGTCTACACAAAATTTACTCAGATTCCCTGCAGGTTAGCGTTTTGTTTTAAGTTTTTTTCAATTTTATTAAAATTGGTTGATTTTTGTTTTAATTTTCACATCAATATGTGCTTTGCTTCCCATTTTAATTAAAGTATCTTATCATTTAATATTAGTTAAAAGTCAAAATCTAAAGATTTAACAAATATTTTTTCATTATTAAAATTTTAAAATTGTGAATTTTAAACACGCGTAGAGTAAAGATTCTGACAAAGAAGGGTTGATTAGAAGCCGAAGCACAGAGATTTTATAAATAAAGAATGCTTTCTCGCATTTTTGTTCGTTCTTCCTGTTTATTATTAAGACTAGGTTCCCAAGGAACAAATATATATATATATATATATAATATATAATTAATATATATATATATATATATATATATATATATAATATTATATAATATATATATTTATATAGTATATGATATGATAAAATATATATATATATAATATATATATATATATAATAATATATATAACTATATATATATTAATTTTATTAATATATATATATATATACTATATATATATAGTATAATCGTGGTTATATATATATAATATATATTTATATATGTAATATATATATATAGTATATATATATATATATATAATATATATATTTATAATTATATATATATATATATATATTATATATATATATATATATATATATATATATATATATATATATATATATATATATATATATATATATAAGTTTCAATCTTGAATTTCTTGAATATTTTTAAGCTCCGAAAAAAATATTAATGAATTAGTGTAGGTAGCTAATTAGCTATTAATATTTGTTTTTTATAAATGCTTTATATTTGTTTTTTATAAATGCTTTATTTATAAAAATTAATAATTTTTACCTATTTTGATTTGTATAGTAATGATAATTTAGTTATCCATAATAATTTGGTTTTCTTTTAAAATTTGATGGTTAACTAAAATATTTTGTAAAATGTTTTAAATTTATTTCTTACAAATTTCTAATCTTTCCCTAGAAATTTTGAAACATTTTTTTAAAAATATTTTTCCGTCTATAAATAAAAACGTCTTTTTCCTATATATTTATTATTTCTTCGATTTCAAGTTTCTGGAAACTAGCGCGTAGGCGACTGACTGAGTCAATTGAATGGAATGAGTGTTGCTCGTCGTTTGTAATCGATGTCATGAGACAGACAAAGAATTCTTATATATTTTTTTAAAAAGAAAGTTATAAATAGAGCATAATAAAAGTTTTCCTGGAATTCAACCTGTTATAATGAAATAACTTGTTTTATCTTGTATTGTATCATTTACGCTTCGATTGTATCATGAATAAAAAATAGAGGAAATATGTAGGAAAGGAATACAAAGAAAAATAAAGAATTATACAGAATGGCCTAATATAGTAATGTTATTATTAGCATGAGTAGGCTTATTGCAGGGCGCTTTCTGATGTTTATGTTATGCTTGCAACAGGGCTGGTAAATTGCATATTTATATAACATATGGTTTGATTTACTTAAAATAAACAGTTGCAAATGTGTAAAAAATTTCTAATTAATATATTTGAAGTTTTAAATATTTGCATTAGTATTCTCGCCGCCATGTTTAAGCAATTATAATGATAAAAATAAATAAAGCAAGGAATAGTTCATACAAGTTTGTGTGGGCTGAAAAAAGGAGCAATCTACATTTGGGTAATGCAGTTGAGTAAACATTTGTTTGGACGTATCCTAGCAAGTTCCTAAGATAAGCAGACGAAACTTAATTTTGCATCCCTTGCAGCATTGCAACAATATTAGGGTAACTGTAAAATAAATGCAGGGAATCGTAATGGAAAGTACCTAATTTTGTGGAGAAGTGTTGTAAAGGTCATAGGTTTTAAGTGTGAAGATTTTTTTTTTTTATTATTCTAAATATGAATCCCGCGAGGGCGAAGAGAAGAAAGGTGACTGTTACGAAATATGAGTATCACGGCTGCTTCTCATCGGTGTTTAGCAGGGAACAATATGAAGGTAAAGATAGAGGATTATTTTCCTAATACAACACTATTTCTTTTTTCTTTTCCTTCCAAAACATATTTGCTATTTTTGTCGCATTTAATATATATATATATATATATATATATATACTATATATATATATATATATAATATATATAATTATATATATATATATATATAATATACATTATATAGTATATATATATATATATATATATATATATATATATATATATTATATATAATAATATATATATATTAAATTATATATAATAGTATATATATTATATAATTATAATATATATAATTATATATATATATATATATTATATATATATATATATATATATATATATACCAGAGCTGGGCGCACCTATAATTTTTTTTGAAATGGCTTCCCCTGCGCCTATGCGCCTATGCCGCTCCGGCGCTAGCTGCGCTTAGCCGCCTTATGCGCCTATATTTTTATGGTCACAACTCAAGTGCGCCTAAAGCGCCTAATGCGCCTTTGCGCCTACGACTTTTTGCCGGCTGGTGGATGTTCGCTAAATTTAATTTTGCAAAGTATATTAGTGCGATAATAAAAAGCAATGCTTTTTTATAAGGAAGAAAAACCACATTTATAATATTTGTAATAAAATTAAAACACCGTAAACTAAAATCTACACGTCCTCTTCCACCTCCATGGTCTTTGTGGTCCATGTTTTTCCCCCAGGAGGTTCTGCACGAGCGCTGAAGAAGTTGAAAATTTTCAGAGCCATAATTGCCCAAATTATTTGTAGTTAAGAACTAATTGAAACTAAGTTATATATATATACAAGAATATATATAATATAATATATATATATATATATAATATATTATAATATATATATATTATATGATATATATATATATATATATTAATATATATATATATATATATATAATATATAATATATTATATCATATATATAGGGGTCGTTAACTGTGTGGGGCAGGGGTTGGTGCGGTGCTACGCTGGGCTGAGAGGGGCATTGCAAACAAAAAATCACCAACCAACCATAAAATGAAAATAAAATTAATAATAAAAAATTAATAATAATAATAATAAATAATAAATAATATAATAATAATAATAATAGGCGTTAAGTCCAGTTCGGTCCTAATCGACACACTGTTCGATTGGCCCAACTCGCGTTAGGGGGCCTAATCTTCGCTTCGGTAATTGGAAGCCGCAAAAACAGGCGTAACACAGCTTATTTCAACCCTTAGCTCCTTCAGGGGGGAAGATACCACCTAAAAGAATCAAAACCTAGACAGCATTGAAAACGTCAAAGATTGTTCACACAGGTATATCAGTTTAAACATACCAATAGACATACAACAAGTTTCATTACGGGATATCTCTTAAACCGTCCCTTCGAGAAATCGGCAGGCGGACGTTGCCGTTATCCGCGCATAACTATTTTTATATATATACTATACTTTATATAATATATAGTATATATATATATATATATTATTATATATATAAGTATATATATATATATATATTATATATATATATATATATATATAGTATATATAAGTTTTTAAACACTGGTTTTTAAAAAATTGATACAAGTTT
This sequence comes from Trachelipus rathkii, assembly GCA_015478945.1. Taxonomy (NCBI): domain Eukaryota; kingdom Metazoa; phylum Arthropoda; class Malacostraca; order Isopoda; family Trachelipodidae; genus Trachelipus; species Trachelipus rathkii. Next base: position 9,201 of record JABUQX010100552.1, on the reverse strand, counting down.
GCCAAGCTTCTAAGTTTTAACTTTTAAGGGTAAAAAAAAAAAATGCTTTGTTCCTGTTCATAAGCGCGGCTATAGGCGCAGAGGATTGGCTGTGCGCCTTTGCTTAATCCGCCTTTTTAAAAATTGTTGCGGCCTATGCGGACTCTTTGCGCCTACGATTGATAGTGCGCCATAGGCGCATAGGCGCATAGGCGCAACTCGGTGCCGCAACGCCCAGCTCTGTAATATATATATATATATATATATATATATATAACTATATAATATATATATATAATTATATATATATTATATATATATATATATATATAATATATTATAATTATATATATATATATATATATATATATATATATATATATATATATATATATATATATATATATATATATATATATATTGTAAAATCGAATATGAGGGTTTCCTCTCTGTAGGATTATTAAGAATAGGTTAAACACCGTACCCATGGCAAGATTTATTTAATTTTTTATAGCAACAGGCGATTTTCGCGCCAGCAAGCATTTGCCTGAGGGTGACACAAAATGTCATTAAATTCCTCTCTCCTCTTTTTATAAATTTAAAAATAAGACTGACCAAGAAAAATTTTTCACAATTTTTGCAGAGAAAAACTACAAATGCATTAAAATGAAGAATAAATGCAAAATAATAATAATAATAATAATAATAATAATAATAATAATAATAATAATAATAATAATAATAATAATAATAATAAAAGGGTTTAAAATGTATATAACGCAATTTATTGTGTTCGCAAATATCGATATTTTATATCAATGATGTTTTAGTTTTAATATAAATAAGTAACAACCATGCTTTCATGACTATTATTATTATTATTATTATTATTATTATTATTATTATTATTATTATTATTATTATTATTATTATTATAAATTATTTATTATTATTATTATTATTATTATTATTATTATTATTATTATTATTATTATTATTATTATTATTAGCAGTAGTAGTAGTAGTAGTAGTAAAATACAGCGTAAACAATATTGAAGATTGAAATGCATGCCACACGAAAATTTGCCCTAGCCCCTAGTATCCCATTCCCGTGAGTGGTGGGGATAAAAAATATTTGAGCATCACAACTCACTGTCGGGGGTACGGGGGCAGAGTTTAATAATAATATTAAGCCATGAGAACATGGCTGTTTGTATAGAACTAAGATATCATTGATATTTATAGGTATTTGCTAACTCAATAAATCTTGTTATATGAAATAGGGGGCTCGAGCCGATGGGGGACAGAGGGTGGGATGATTCAGATGCTTTTTGCACAATTTTTTTGGATTTATTTTTCATTTTTATGCATTTGTTGTATCCTATTTGTGAAAATTCGAGGTTGCACAATAACCCTAAAAAGTTACAAAGTTATTCTCAGGTAAACCTAGGTTTGAATTCTTTGGTGAACCTAGGTTTGAATTCTCTGGTAAACCTAGGTTTGAATTCTCTGGTAAACCTAGGTTTGAATTCTCTGGTATACCTAAGTTTGACGCGAAAGTTTATCCTCCTCTATCCTCCGAGCAAATAAATTCTCGGCAATATTTTATTTTACCTCCCTGCAAAAGATATATTTAAAACCTCTGGTAAACCTAGCAATAAATTCTCGGCACTATTTTATTTTACCTCCCTGCAAAAGAATATTTAAAAGAAGAGGGGGTTGCGAAGTGTGAACCCAAAGACCCAAGGCGACTCAACCTGGAAGTCGTAAACCCTCTGGCAACTAAACATCATTGCGATTTATCCCTAGGGTGTTCTTTAATTAAACGTTTAAATTTTTAAACTTACTTTTTTATGTTTTATCGTGAAAATTATTATTGTTATTATTATTATTATTACTATTATTATTTAGTAATCATATTCTCATTAGAGAACTGAGATATTATAACCAGTATTATTATAACTATTTTAATCCGGTAGGTATAATACAAATAATCGTAGGTCCCTATTTATCAAACGATCGATATAATGCAAAATAATCGTCGATCCTATTATCCAAACGATCGTTTAGTCTTTAGAAAAGGCTTTGTGTAATGAATTTATTTTATTCGTGTATTATTTTGAGTAATTCTCTGTTTAAGGCAACGACGAAGGCGTAGAAGGGTACGATGACGGCGAAGGAGGGGCTGAAGTAACAAATTGTTTGGGTGTTTCTTATTAGAAGGAGCTCTTTTTATGGACCACATTGTTTTTAAGCTATGGTTGTTAATAAGGCCCTAGTTTGTGTGTGTGTGTGTGTGTGTGTGTGTGTGTGTGTCGTGTGTGTGTGTGTGTGGTTGTGTGTTGTAATGCCTCGAATGACAGTATGCGTCGCGCGCCGATGTTACATGTGTTAAGAAGTTACATTTCGGGTAAAATATTCGAATATAGTAATATCTGTTTGAATTTATTGGGCAAATTATTATTATTATTATTATTATTATTATTATTAATTATTATTATTAATTAATTATAATTATTACTTATTATACTTATTATTAATTATTTATCTATTATTATTATTATTATTATTATTATTGAGAAGAACAATTTATTTAATCCAGGATATTAATAAAGATTCAATTTCGGTGCCAAAAGAGGATTACTATATATATATATATATAATATATATATATATTATATATATATATATTATTATATATATATATATTATATATATAATATATATATATATATATATATATATATACTATATATATATATAAGTTAAGGAGTTAGGTTTAGGTTAGGTTGGAACTGAACCAAACTCCCTCCAACTCTGGCCCAGTTTCTGAATTTATTCTGAAGAGGATATCTGGTGTCTTCTCGTAGTCAGTTTCCTGGTCAGAATTAACCAAGCACCGCAGTTTTCTACACAGCTTCCTAATGACACCGCACCTCCCCTGGATCAGTGTAATGTTGTGTCATACCCCACCGTAACTGGTGCTGTCGGCCTAACACTCTAAGCTCGTGACGAAGGCATAAGGTGCGAGCTTCTGAAGGAGGAGTGGGAATTTCCTGTGGAGGGGGTAGGGTCGAGCTTAAGTTGTTGGTTTGTTCTTTGTTGAAGAAAGATTTATTTGGGGGACTTTTATATATTTCGAAATCCTCTTTCTCAGTTCGTTTTCTGAAGTAATCATATATATATATACTATATATTTTATATATATACTATATTATATTTATATATATATATAATAATATACTATATATATATATATATATACTATATATACTATATTTATAATTAATTATATATATATATTTAATATCATATAGTATATATATATATATTATTATGAGTCACTTTGTCATTAATTAACTTTCACTGCTTTAAGGGGGGCATCAACTCCCCCCCATCCAGTACCCTGCTATTAAAATTCCAAATGGTGGTCAAATCTCCCGATGACCCAAATACGCTTCCTTCATCATCTTATGCCAAAACCGAACAATACTTGGCAGGGATACCCTGGTTTTATACCCGAATGGGTCATTGTTGGCTTGTCAGTCATTTTTGTCAATGGGCATAACATATATAATTTCTGCCCCTCTTGTAAGGAGATTGATGGATGGTTTGTGCCACAAAGTTCGTCAAAATTCTCTGTCTGAAACACACACACACACACACACACCACTACACACACACACCCCTAACACACACTACAACTTACATATATATATATATAAATATTTTTAAATATATATTTAGACAACAAATATTTATATTATTATATATATTAATATTATATATATATTATATACTATATATTATATATATTATATATAATATAGTATATATATATATTGTGTGTTGTGTGTGTATGTCCTAACTGAAATGTTTTTACGCCTCCAACAGTTTTTTTTTAAATATATTGTTAGTAATATGATTGCTAACAGTAAATTTAATTTTGGTACAACGAACCAGGATCAAAAAAATATTAAAAAGGTATTAAGAAAATGGAAATATAAGAGAAAATGTCTCTAACATCGATATGAAAGTACTAGAATCTGTAAAAATTTAGGGGAATAAAATTTTCTCATATATATATATAATACTGGATATATATATATATATATAATATTATTTATTATATATAATGATATATATATTATATATTATGTATATATATATATATATATATATATATATATTATATATATATATATATATACTAATATATATA
>JABUQX010100551.1:40000-41678 GCA_015478945.1 Trachelipus rathkii | reverse complement strand
GGGCTACACGTCATTCTTCTGGGGTGCTCCTGGGTTACAATGGCAAATAAGCAACGTCAACATGGGCACAACATGTTTGTTGAGACAAATTTGAAATAATAAGACGAAAAAATTTTCACTCGCGCCAGGACTCGAACCACCGACAACAGCGTCCGCCGTTAGACAATGTACATAGGCACTACAACTAGTCCGATCCACCTCCCAAAAAGAAGGCATCTCGGAAGCTTTCAAATCTCTTCTACTTCGATATCACTGCTTTGAAACTCGATACATATTTAAATCCCAGGAAGGGTTGTTGTTAACCCCTTCTGGGGCCCCACGGCATTCTACTGGGGTGCTCCTGCGGTTACAGAAGGCAACCGACCAAAGGTCAAGGAACGCAAGACATGCGCACCAACATGCTTGTTGCCGGCAAAATTGCAATAATTAAGACGAAACATTTCACTCGCGCCAGGACTCGAACCACCGACAACAGCGTTCGCCGTTAGACAATGTACAGGAGCTCTACCACTAGTCCAATTCCGCCTGCCCAAAAAATAAGTCATTTTGGAAGTTTTCAAATCTCCTGCTTTGATATCACCGCTTTGAAACTCAATACTTATTTTAATCCACAGAAGGGTGGTTGGAACCCCTTCTGGGCTACACGGCATTCTTCAGGGGTGCTCATGGGTTACAGGAACAACCCAACCAAAGCCAAGGAACGCCGAAATGGGCAAAGAAAATGTTTGTTGCAGCAAATTAGCAATAATAAGAAGAAAAAAAAATTTCACTCGTTGCTAGGACTCGACCATTCGACACAGCGTCCGCCGTTAGACATGTTCAGGAGACTCTACCACTAGTCTGATCCGCCTCCCCCAAAAAAGAAGGCATCTTCGGAAGTTTTTCAAATTACTGATTCGATAATCACTTGCTTTTGAACTCGCTTACTATTTAAATTCTACGGAAGGGCTGGTTGGAACCCCTTCTGGGCTACACGGCATTCTTCAGGGGTGTCATGGGTTACAGGGAAACAACCGACAAAAGTCAAGAACCCCGACATGCGCAAACAATGGTACTTGTTGCACAAATTATAAATAAGAAGTAAAAAAATTCACTCGCGCCAGGATTTCGAACCATCGACACAGCGTCGCCGAGACAATGTACAGGAAGGCTCTACCACTAGTCTGATCCGCCTCCTCCAAAAAAAGAAAAGCATTCGAGGAAGTTTTTCAAACCTCCGCTTTCGATAATCACTGCTTTTGAAAACTCAATACTTATTTAAACCCACAGAAGGGTGGTTGACCCCCTCTGGGCTACACGCATTCTTCAGGGGTGCTCAGGGTTACAGGAACAACGACGAAAGTTTCAAGGAACGCCGACATTGCGCACAAAGGTACTTGGTTGCCACAAATTTTCAATAAGAAGTAAAAAATTTCACTCGCGCGTCAGGATTCGAACCATCGACAACAGCGGCGCCGTTAGACAATGTAACAGGAAGCTCTACCACAGTCTGATCCGCCTCCTCCAAAAAAAGAAGGCATCTTCGGAAGTTTTCAAACCTCCTGCTTCGATATCACTGCTTGGAAACTCGATACTTATTTAAACCCACAGAAGGGTGGTTAAAACCCCCTCCGGGCTACACGCATTTTCAGGGGTGCTCATTGGGTTACAGAGCACCACCCAAAATTAATTAACCAAA
>JABUQX010100551.1:22500-35000 GCA_015478945.1 Trachelipus rathkii | reverse complement strand
ACTCCGACTCCGACTCCGACTCCACTCCCACTTCAAAACTACCGACTCCCCGACTCCGCGACTCCGACTCCGACTCCGACTCCACAACCCTGGTCTCCATATTATCAGTAGATGTAAATATTTTGTAGACTTGTATCATGTCCCCTCTGAGAAAATCGCCTTTCTACAGGAAAAACATTCCTAACTCCTCAGCCTCTCCTCATAGCTCTTACCCTCAAACCCAGAAATTTCATCCTTGTTGCTCTACGTTGCACTCTCTCTAGCATATTTAAGTCTTTCTTTAAATAAGAGGCCCAAACTTGTGCACAATACTCTATTATTGGGCTAACATAGCTATTATACAGTTTACTTATTACTTCCTTGCTCTTGTAAACAACATTGCGATTTATTATGCCCAGCATTCTTATTAGCTTTATTCCTAGGCTTCCAAACAACTGATTACTAACTTTCAAATTACTGCTATTAATCACACCTTAAATCTTTTTCTGGGGTCAACAGGACTCAGCCAATCCCCATTCATATTCGTAGTTAAAAACTTGATTTGAGTAACCTAGAGTGAAGAACCTACACTTTTACTATATTAAAATTCATTTACCACTTATCTGCCCACCCAAGAGGTTTATCAAGATCATTTTGAATCTTTATGCATCTTTCACTATTCCTAACTGAGGTGGCCACTTTATTATCATCTGCAAACTTAGAAACCTTGCATTTAAAGTCCCTGGTCTAAATCATTTATATATAGCAGGAACAATAGTGGCCCCAGCACTGAACCCTGTGGACACCACTCTTCACTATTCCCATGATGATTTTATTGCCATTAGTTGTACACACTGTTTTTCTATTTTGCAACCACTCTTTTAATCCAACCCATGTACCCACTCCACCTATACCACATTTGCAATAACTTCTTCATTCAAGCCTATGTGGGGAACCTTATATCAAAAGCTTTGCTAAAGTCTAAATTTACAATATCAACTGGATCTCCTTCGGTCAATGCAGTAAGTAATGTATTCCATAAATTCTAAAAGGTTGTCTGACATTACCTACCCTTTCTGAAACCGTGCTGGGAGTCATACAATACCTTTTTATCTTCTAATTATTTCTCTATATGACCTTTCAGTAACTTTTTCCAGAACCTTTACAACCAGAGAGGTTAAGCAACTGGCCTATAATTACCCAAATCTTCCTTACTACCTTTTTATAAATAGGCACAACACATATGCCGTTTTCCAGTCATGCTGGACCTCACCAAAATGTATAGATCGGCTAAAAACAATACACTGTCTTTGCAATTGCGTGGTACTACCCTCTTCAAAATTCTACCATGTAACCATCAGGGCTTGCAGCTTTACTTGGTCAAAATTATGGTCTAGTAAACGTTTTAATATCTTTTACGTCAAATACCCACTTCTGTCAGCTTCTATTCTTTGCCAGTGTTCATGAACTATTAGGCTCCAAACTATTATCTAATCTTTCCTCAGAAAACACTAAGCAAAATAAGTATTGGAAATGTTACCAACTCCTTATCTGAACTTACTAAATTTTCATCAATTTAATTGACCTATTGTCCTATTCTTACTTTTTAAATTTATAAAAGGCTAAAAAAAACTTCTTCAGGTCCTTATTATTACTTTTCCTTGCTAAATTAATTTCCACAACTTTGATCGGTTTCTGAATCATGGCACCTTCCATGTCTATCTTATTCATAACGGGGATAATTTCTAAATCATTTTCCATATTACTTACCCTTGAAAAGTTCTAAAACATCTATGCTTTTCAGTAATTTTATCTTTTATTCTCTCTATTCCACCAAACAGGTTTCTCTTCGCCACCCTAATGGTTTTATCTTTAAAACATACTGACTGAATATTCATTAAAACTTGCTTAAAATGTTCCCACATGAAAAAAGTTTTGGTCTTTTAAACTCTTTATCCCAGCAAGTTATACTAAGCATGTCTCATAATTTGGTAAAATTTGCCATTTCGGAAATCTAGGATTTGTTCCTTATTAGCTTGCAATTTTGCCCAGGTATCACATTCATATTAAATCTAATATTATGGTCACTAAGTCCTAAATTCTCTTCAAAACATCTAATCTCATCAACCATACCTTTCATCGTTAGTTAATATTAGGTCTAATAGTGCATCGTGTGTTTTGTGGGTTCATGGACCATCTGGCTTAAAAAGTAGATAAAAATATTACAATTTTATAAATTTTAGTACAAAACTACTATGGTCCGTATTAGACAGGAATCCCATTTAATGCCAGGAAAATTAAAAACACCCATTATGGACTATACCTTTTCTTTACTGTGGGCATGCTGTCTCAATTCTTCACAATTTCCGCATTCTAATTCTTGACTTCTGAACCAGGAGGTCTATTTAAAATGCCCCTATTCTATAGATTTATTAAACATAAGGATATCTACCCAAACCGATTCAATATCATGATTAGTTTTTAAGTCATCATTAATCCAGATTGAATATTGCTTTTAATATAAAGCGCCACACCCCACATTCTTTCCTTCTTACGCTGTATAAATAAGTGAATAATCCCTCTATTTTATATTCCGAAAGGAGTCTCCAAAATAATTCTTCATTAACCCATGCCTCAGTTATGCAAATAATGTCTTAGATTTTTTCATTTATGGTTAACTATCAGCTCATCTTTTTTATTTCTATAAGGCTATGAGCATTTGTGTAAAAGCATTTGATATTCGAAATGCTGTTATTTTTATTGCTAAAATCATTATTTGAACCTGTAACAACACTAGTTTTTATTTATATCACCACTATACAGTTACCATTGCTATTATTCGTATCCCTGATTTAGCCCATCACCCCAACTTTACCTAGTTTTTTGCTAAACAAGGTCGCCAAACTGGTGCTGAAAAGGCCCATACCCTTTACGACTCAATGAACTCCAATCTGCCACAAAAAGATCCTTATCCAAAAATTCTTCTCCACAAATCCAAAAACCTAATATTTTCTGAAAAACATAATTCCTAACCCTTTTCTTTTACACCTAAAGCCCTACTCCCCATTCCTGACCTGCACACCTAACCTGGGTAAAATCCCAGAAATCATGCACTCTTCCACTAGCTTTCATCTTCTGAATCAATTTCCTTAATCTGCTATTAATTCTTCATGACCTTCATGTCCTATATCATTAGTACCCACATTGCCACAATTCACAATTTGAATCAACATTTGTAGAATCAATCTCTCTATCTATCCTATCCACAATATCACTCACTCTGGCACCTGGATAACATACTCTCAATCGTTTCTTTTTATTCTTATTTTGAAAAGTCCTATCTAGGTATTGTATCATAGAGTCTCCAATTAGCAATGCATCAGTCTTCCCTTTAGAAAACTCAACATTACCATTGGCCCTCTCTGATCCCTCCCCATCTGCAAGACTGTCGAACCTGTTACTGCAGGTCACAGGCTGACTGACTTTCGAGATCCTCATCTTTAAATTATTATTTCTAATTTCTACAACTCTTATATTTATCTGCAGACCTATTATCAACTACTTTATATTTTTCCCTCTCATCTTCCTGCCTAGGTGAATCACTATTCCTGTCTACCCCTGTATCCCGCTTCCTTTTCCTTACCTCCGGGACATCCCTTTACTAACTTTTTCTTGACACTTCCCTCCTTTCTCAACTCATATACAACTTCTTTCAATTCATTCATATTTTTACTCAGTCTTGCAATCTCCTTCCTTAACAACACATTCTCTGCATTCAAAACACAAACAGGGCAGCTATTCGCATATTCACCTCTCACAGTCCCACAGTTATCACACAGAGCATACATACTTTATTATTATCAACTTAACCAACTTGTACCTATTATTTTACCAACTACAGTTTAAATATCACTAAAGCCTAAAAAGAAATAAACTAATATCTTTAAATATATTATATATATATAATAATATAATATATATATATATATATATATATATATAATATTAATATATATTATATATATATATAAATATATATTATATATAATTTAGAAACTATTATATATATATATAAATATATATATATAATATATATATATATATATATATATATATATATATATATATATATATATATATATATATATATATATATATATTTAGCATTTTTTTATTTTTGTCAGATATTTTAGGTTATGGTAGGTTAGGTTACTTTCGTTTTTTTTTGCGTAAAAATGCTATAAAATGATAATTCTATCGCTTTTAGTAAATTTTTTTGACTGATAAGAATTTTAGATACAATTTAAATATAAATACCCATACAAACAACATTAAAACTCATTTTGAACATTGATGTCATGGGGAAAATCACGGAAAATCTCCAGTAAACTTTACAAGAATTCTCTTCATACATTAGAACAAAGAGACAAAATCATTGAATAGCGTAGATGTTTTAAATATTCAAGGGTAATAATAGAAAGGATGATTTAGAAAATTATAGAAAAATTAAAAATGAACCAGTCAATAAGAAAGGTAAAGAGAGAGGCCGAAATTAATTTAGCAAGGAATACTAATAAGGACTCAAAAAGTTTCTTAGCTTTTATAAATTTAAAAGTAAGAATAGGATAATTAGCCTAGTTAAAATTTACGACAATTTAGCAAGTTCAGATAAGGAATTGGTTAACATTTTCAATGCTTATTTTGCTTCAATGTTTATTGAGGAAAGATTGGATAATAGTTTTTAGACTAATAGTCCTAGTAAGCGTGTTGTAAATAGACAGAGATTTTAAAATTGAAGAGAGGGTCCAATATTTTGAATTTTGGGACCCCATTTTAGCCCCTACCTAAAAATGGACATAAAATTCTTAATTTTCAGACAATTTTGATGGTGAAAATAGCAAACCGCAGCTTTTTTTTACCTCTAAAACGTCATTTTCGGGTGTTTTTCTGTGTCTGAAGTCATTGTTTCGGCGTTTTCATTTTTTCAGAACCTAATTTTTTTACATTTTTTCGTATCAACTTCTACAATTTTATTCGAAATGACTTAAAACTTAAAATATACATAGATGGGTCTATTACGAACAAAATTGTAGAAGTAGTTTTTTGATTTTTGAAAAATTGTGCTCAGCAATTGAAAAAAAAAAAGTAGATTTTGAAATTCGACATTAGCTGAGCACAATTTTTCAAAAATCAAAAAAACTACTTCTACAATTTTGTTCGTAATAGACCCATCTATGTATATTTCAAGTTTGAAGTCATTTCGAAGAAAATTGTTGAAGTTGATACGAAAAAATGTAAAAAAATTAGGTTCTGAAAAAATGAAAACGCCGAAACAATGACTACAGACACAGAAAAACACCTGGAAATGACGTTTTAGAGGGTAAAAACAAAAAAGCTGCGGTTTGCTTTTTTCCCATCAAAATTGTCTGAAAATTAAGAATTTTATGTCCATTTTTAGGTTGGGGCTAAAATGGGGTCCCAAAATCACCAATATTGGATCCTCCCCTTGAGGTAAAAGAAATTAAATCTTTACCGAACCATGTTGACCCATGTAAAGTTGCAGGTCTTGATTGTGTAAATGGTAAAATTATAAAGGAGGGTAGTAGCAGCATTGCAAAGGCACTATATTTGTTTTTTAAGCGATATAACATTTGGTGAGGTACCAGATAACTGGAAAACAGCATATGTTGTGCCTATCTATATGAAAGGCTGTAAGGAAGATTTGGAAAATTATAGGCCAGTTAGCTTAACATCTCTGGTTGTAAAAGTTTTTTGAAAAATTACTGAAGGTTATATAGAGAAATATTTTGGATGGCAAAAAGATATTGTATGACTCCCAGCATAGTTTTAGAAAGGGTAGGTCATGTTAATATTGTATACATGATATTAGTATATATGTTAATATAAAGCTATTGTATGACTCCCATCATGGTCTTAGAAAGGGTAGGTCATGTCAGACAAACCTTTTAGAATTTATGGAATACATTATTGACTGCATTGACTAGAAGATCCAGTTTATATTATATATTTAGACTTCAGCAAAGTTTTTGATAAGGTTCCCACATAACGCTGATGCAAAAGTTATCGCAGGGGTAATAGGTGTAATAGTACATTTTTGAATTAAAGAGTGATTATGGAATAGAACATAGTCTGTTACTTACTAAATTAGCAGTTAGATCAATCATGGGAAATAGGAAAATTATGTCCTAACAGGGTTCATCTGCTAGGGCCACTATTGTTCCTCAATAAATATAATATTATAATATAGTATATATATATATATATTATATAATATATATATAATATATATATATATATATATATATATATATATATATATAAAACTTAGAACAGGGACTTAATAAAGTTTATAAGTTTGAAGTTGATACCAAAGTGGCTACCTCAGTAGGGAGTAATAATGAATGTACTAAGATTCAAAATGATCTTGATAAACTTCTTGGGTGGCCAGATAAGTGTCAAATGAATTTGAATAGTAAAAAGTCTAAGTTCTTCATTTATGTTAATCAAATTAAAAGTTTTAACTTTGATATAAGTAGGGATTGGCTTGAGTCTGTGGACCAAGAAAAAGATTTGGGTGTGATTATAAGCTGTAATCTGAAAATGGCCTTGAAAGAAAGATTAATCCTAATAAGATGCTAGCTATAATAAATCGCAATGTCGTCTACAAGAGTAAAGAAGTTATGAGTAAACTGTATAATAGCTTTATTAAGACAGTAATAGAGTATTGAGCGCAAGTTTGGGCCCCATATTTAAGGAATGACATAGATATGCTGGAGGGAGTGCATCTGAGAGAAACAAGAATGATTTCTGGGTTTGAGGGCAAGAGTTATGAGGAGAGGCTGAAGAAGTTAGGAATCTTTCCTGTAGAGAGGTGATTTCTTAGAGGGGACATGAAACAAGTCTACAAAACATTTATATCTATTGATAATACGGTGATCAATAATTTCTTTATAGTAGACCACTGACGGGAGACCAGGGGGTTCGATAAGAAAATTAAGAAGAATATATATGTCATCTTGATATAAGAAAACTTTCATTCGGTAATAAGATTGCTAATTTTTGGAATAGTTTTCTGCAGGAGGTTGTAGAGTGTGACTCACTTGAAACATTTAAGAATTATTGGATAGTTTTATATATATATATATATATATATATATATATATATATATATATATATATATATATATTATATATATATATATATATATATATATATATATATATATATATATATATATATATATATATATATATATATATATATTATATATCTGTTTTATATATATTATATATATATATATTTATTTAATTTTTTTTAATTTTATTTTATATATAATATATAACTATATATATTTATATATTATATATATAATATTTAATATATATAAATATATATATATATATATATATATTATATTATATATATATAATATATTATATATATATATATATTTATATATATAGTATATATATATATATTTATATATATAGGTATACACAATATATATATATATAAATTATATATATATATATATATATATATAAATATATATATAATATATATATTATATATATATATATATATATATATAGGCCAGCATTTCCATTGTCCGTCATATGTATCTTAAAAACTATTAATGCTACAGTAAAACGGAATACATTGCTGGAATGCTGGTCCAATGCTGGTCCTGGAAATGTAAAAAAAAAATATATATATATATCTCAAAAACTACAATAGCTACAGCGAAAAGGAATACATTTTTGGAATCCTGGTAAAATTTCACATAAGAAAATGTAAAAATAATAATAATAATAAAAAAATTATTGTTAATAATTATAGTAATATGATTAGAAGGCCTATTTAGAGACCTTTTATTGGTATTTCTCGTTAAAATAAATAGACTTTCTATTAAATTTTGCTTTATACGGCACACTACTATGGGGCTCGAGCCGACGGGGAACATAGGGGGGGACGTTTCCCATACCCCGTAGGGGAGGGGCGGAGGAACCCCCGCGACACCCAAATACCAAAGAGCGGGGGTTCCGGAGACCCTCCCCGGAGGGGGGGAATTAGTCCTACCCCGTAGTTCCCCGGAAGGCCGAGAGACCGACTCCTTGCCACGGTGCGGTATACCCTGGGGTATTCTTTAGTAAAAAACAAAAAACAAATTTAAAATAGAAAGTCTATTATTTTAACGAGTAACCAGTATAAAAGGTCCTAAATAGGCTCTCTAATCATATTACTATAATTATTAAACAATAATTTTTTTTTTTTTTTTTTTTTTTTTACATTTTCCTATATGAATACTATTAACAGAAAAAAAAAAATTATTTTTATCATGTATTTATTTTAGTTTTTTATTAAATTTTTTTTTTTTTTTTTTTTTTTTTTTTTTTTTTTTTTTTTTTTTTTTTTTTTTTTTTTTTTTTTTTTTTTTTTTTTTTACATTCCAGTAATAAGCTTTATACGCTGATTCCAAATATGTATTTGGTTTTCCTGTAAGTGTCATAGTTTTTAAGATACATATGACGGACAATGGAAACTCTGAACATATAATATATATTATATATATATATATATAATATATAATATATATATATATATATATATATATATATATAGTATAATATATATATATATATATATATATATATATATTATATATATATATATATATATATATATATATATAAAATATATATATATAATATATATATATATATATATATATATATATATATATATATATTATATAAATATATATATAAAATATATTTATATATTTATTATTTATATATATATATATATATATATTATATATAATATATATAAATATATATATATATATATATATATATATATATATTATATATAATATATAATATATATATATATATGACAAATTGCGCGGGTTATTTAGTTACGGTAGTTATTAAGGTTAAACTGCATGTTACGACTATTACAAACTTATTAATGTTTGTAATGTGGTTGACATTTACTTTAGCAAATATTTTTTTACTTTGGTAGTAGAATTTGTCTATGCTATTTAAGATTTGCATGAGCATGTTGAGTGATTAGCTCTATTTAGTTGACAGGGACATTTTCGGTAGGCATTTGTGGTTTCTTGCTGTCTCTATACTTCTAATATTCTAATTTAAGAACTTAAGACAAGCACAGACGCTCTCACACATAGAGAAGTCATGTGGTAAGATCTAATAATGCTTATTCCAGCCTTCAGTACATGCAATTGAAGTCATAAAAGAAAATACTACATAAATAATACCTACAATACTAACCACAGCTTCCAACTCCAAAAGTAAAGAATGTATTTCAAGTAAATTTCCAACTCTGAACCATTTAATAATTATGTTTTGAATAAAGAAAAGTAATATAATTTTTCAAAGAGAAAAGATGTAAAGTTTAAATTCATGTTTAATTTCATTGAAAATTATAGTTATAATAAATGTAAAAACAAAAATAAACAATTTATTACAAAATACAAGATTTTTCTTGCTAGTGGCCATCATTTAAAACAAAAATTATTCCTTTTAAAATTTCGAAGTTTCAGAAAAGGGGGGGGTGTAGATTTTAAATAAATATCTATAATATATTAAGAAGAAATATATTAAGTTATTTAAATAAATATTTTAAGGTTTTAAGGTAAATTAAACACGTTTAGCTTTTAACAAACATTTTAAACTTGAAATATTTAACAATATTTTCAACACTTTTTAAACAATGTTTTAATCTCAATTTTATATATATTAAAAATTTTAATTCTTTTTTAAAAAGAAACAATATTTGGCTTCAAAACTGCTTGTGCAAGCAAGAAGCTCTTTACACAACACTTGAAATTGAATGATCGTTAGAGATATAATAATCCTTTTAAGCTACTTAAGTCGTTTGCCGTTAATTCGATCTAACCAAACATTTCCTGTTCTGTTATTATGATTGCTTAGAAATTCTTGTTTAATAAAAGATGTCTGAGAAAGAAATAACTCATTCTTTAGATCTGTGACATCATCGTTTCCAGATATAGAACAGGTAAGCAAGATAATTATATATATTTTGCGTTTTTTCAATTAGTTTCTGGTAACAGAACAATTACTCGTGTTTCCTTTTTGAACCTGCTATGAAGTTTTTCATTGTTCTTGAACGAAGGAAAGTATCTTTTACTTCACAAGCATTTTCCGATGATCGGCACCATCTTACCAGAGTATCTGCTTCGTTCAGTCTATTCTCGGTGCGTAAATTTTTTAAATAAATTTTTGCTTCTAATGATATGATAAATTTGCTTTTGAAATCTACAATATGTTCCGGTAATAAAATGCATTCGAAAAATATGTCAGCTAATTCATACTTTTCACTTGCTGTTAATTTTAGGGTAATGTCTTTTAATAGGTTAAATATCAAATGTGAATTATTAACTTTTTTGACATTTTCAAATACTAGCTTTAAATTGTATTTATCGAAATGTGTAAAAGGGTCAACCTCTAAAAATTGGTTCAATATTAATTTTATGCAAAATTCGTTTTCAATTTTTTCACTACAAACGAAATTTTTATAATTTTCAGGGGCATCCATCCATAATTGCTTGAATATAAGCCTGTAATTGTAAATCCGTCCTTCATATTCCTTATTTTTATAAATTATTTTTATCAGTATCCATGTGAAATCTTCGAGTCTTAAATTTCCCCACATTAATCGAGCATACCTAAGAAAATTAATTTGAAATGGCCAGTCCAAAAGGCCTTCTAGAACTCTATAATAGTATTTAGCTTCAGAGGTCTTAAAGATTTCAATTTTTTCATTTTCATTAAATTTTTCGAATACATATAAAAATAAATTCATATAATAATCTTCTGGAACATATTCTATTTCAAAGTTTGAAAATTTTCCGTCAAATTTTTCTGCTACTGATCTTAAAATAGATGTACAGATTTGTGTCCTATTTTTCAGCATGTATGACATTGGAAAATGTCTGAAAATTATATAATTTCCATTCAGGATAGATTCTTCAAGAATAAATGTAAAGTACCATTCAAACGATCCTTCACTAGTCCACAAATCTAGCCATCTTTTTACTAAAGTCGGAAGATTAACGAAATCCATATTCTCATCCGTTATAATTTCTTCTTTTAATTGCTTAGGTATTTCAGGGAAATATTTGTCACCAAAATAAAAGTTGCAATAAATTTGGTTTCGATTAAAACTATCAATTCTATTATCCCTTATTAGTTCATTTAATGCAGTGAAATAATCTACTGTTCCTTGGTTATTAAACAAAGATATATTAACAACAGTGCGAGTATCAAAGTGACATGCGTCGGATACAAAGAGCATTATCAAAATGAGCCCATTTTTAGAAGCTCGTACTAATATGCTTATGAGCCAATGATGTCTGATAGTTTACTTGCTAATTCCTGTGCGATTTGGGCAAGAAAAATTCTTCAGATATTTAATGCAGCTTCTTCCTCCTTATATGTACACTTGGGTATAGGGGAGTTAGAGCGATGCGTCAACGTGTGTGGTATAAATATATATATCGTCGCAAACTATATTTAGGTGGTTTTCTCACGTAACAAATAGGAAATGGCCAATTCCATCGCCCTGTGAAATATAAAATCAACTCAATATATATATAGGATACAGTAAGGGCATTGACTTATCTAAAGGGGGCTAGGGGGCATAACCCTCAAAGAAATTTGTTTAGTCAGTAAAAATTCATAACAAGCTTACTGAAATTATCAAATTAGCGGTCATGAAAGGGCTTGGCCCTTTTTTTTGAGAATTTCAATAAACCTGTTGCGAACTTTACTCCAGAAAATTTATCTAGTTGCGCCATTATATTATATATATATATATAATAGCTGTTATATTATATTATATATATAATTTAAAACCAGTTCAGTTAGAAAAATGAATATTCATTTCCTACTTTTGCTAAAAAAAACCAGATTAGGAAAGAATTTTCTAAAAGCTGGCTAAAAAATGAGGGAAAAAAAGGTTTTCATTTCCATCCTCTTTATATTCCCAAATTCAATTCAGAGTAACTCATTTTTGGAAAGATATTTTAAATCTGTCAAAGATTGCTAGTCTTTAAATTTTTTAGGAAAATTCTTTTTATTTTTACAATTTTAAATCTATTTAAAATATAAAATTATATTATACTATATATACTTATGATATATATATATATTATACTATATATATATATATATATAGTATAATTATATATATTATATACTATAAGTATATATAGTATATATATATAAAAGCCTTTCTCTTATTATACTATATAATTATATATATATATAGCTATACTATAATATATAATTGCTGAAGTATTGCTTTTTAAAAAAAAAATAAAAAAATAAAAAAGGTTATTAAAACGTTTCGTGTAATAAATTATTTTAAAAATATCTCTCTTTTAAACTTTTGATGGTGTATATCTTGTCTAGCAATTCTAGCCCCTTCATTTTGTGATTCAAATTAATGG
>JABUQX010100551.1:0-12500 GCA_015478945.1 Trachelipus rathkii | reverse complement strand
TATATATATATTATATATATATGATAAACTTATATATATATTATATATATATATATAATAAATACTATAATATACTATATCATATATATATATTATATATATTATACTATATTAATAATATCATATATATATATATATATAAATATATATATATACTAGTACTTATAATTAGTATATAATTATATATATATACTATATATATATAGATTAATATTTTTATAATATATATAATATAGATTATATATATAGTATATATATATAAATATATATATAATAATATAACCTATATATAATATATATATATATCTAATTATATATATATAATTATTTATACTATATATATAAAACAGTATATATATATAGTATATAATATATATATATATATATTATAACTATATTTATAATATATATAATCTATATATATAATATAATATATATATACTATATATATATATATATATATATATTTATATCTTATATATATATATATATATATATATATATGACTATACTATATATATACATATATAGTAATAGTAATTATATATAGCTATATATATATTTATATATATAAATAATAATATATATAGTATATATATTACTATAAAAATATAGATATATATATATCAATATATATATCATATACTAGTATATAATAAGATTACTATATATAAATAATATATACTATATATATATATAGTATTATTTAATATTATATTATATATATAATATAATAATGATAATACATAAATAATAATCATATATAAATATATATATAATATAATATATTTATATTATATATATTATACTATAGTATATAGTATATATATAGTAGTATATATATATATGTATATATATATATATATATATTATTTATATACTATAATAATATATATATATATATTATATATTATATATATATATAAATATATAAATATATATATATACATAATATATATACGTATATATTATATATATATATCTATAATATACATATATATATATAGATATATATATAATATACTATTATAATAACATATTATATATATATATATATATATATATTATATAATATATTATATATATTTATATATTATATAGATATATATATTATATATATATTATAATATATATATATAATATATTAAGTATATAGATACTATACTTATATATATATATATATATATATTACTATAAAAAAAAAGGCCTCTATTAAAGAAAGCTATGATAGTTATATTATGAAATTTAAAAAATATAAATAATTGCCTTTCTTTAGCTAACGTAATATGTACTCTAACTAAAATAAATAAAAAAAATTTAAAATTTCTCAAAGTTTAATGCACAAATTATTATTAGTAAACATTTTAATCGAAAATATATGATATTACAAATTAATATGAAATACTTATATACCGATCTTTTTTAAATTTTCTAGTTAAATTATTCATGTATGATGTATTACTATATACTTTAATTTTTTGGAAAAATATGTGTCGTAAATTAAGGGATGAAAATAATATGTAATTACTAATGTATTACTTTATAGAAAAAGGTCTGTAATAAATATATTAGTTATGTAACGAAATTTAATATATATATATATATAACTTATAATATATATATATTATATATAATATATAATATGTTCACTAAAAGATAGGTTTAGATTCTGGATGCACACTTAAAGATAGGTATTAGTAGGTATAGTTTACTAGATAATAGCGTACATATTAAATATATAAATATAGATATAGGTTTAGTTACTGTATAGAGTATCATATAGTATATATATGATATTATAATCATTATATATACTATTATGCTACTATAATATAACTATATAATATATATATAAGGATATATATTAATATGTATGTACTATATAATAAATGGTCTATAATAACGCTATTAGATATTTAATGAAATTTAAAAAATATATATCTTTATAAAATTGTTTGTGGTGTAAATTTTGTCTAGCAAATCTAGTTCCTTAATTTTATGGTACAATTAAATGATTTCCTTTTCAAATGGAAAAGCTTTGCCCTGTCCTGGGTTTCTATCTGTTTTCATGGTCATAAAATGTCTTCCGCAAGTTCTGAATAGCTTCCTTAGGACTAAGTTTCATCATCTGAAAATAATTGCAGATTCATGAATTATACTCGCTTGAATCTTGAAGAAATGTTAAAAATCAAAATAGACTTCTTAAGAATCGTTTCCAGGACATTTCTCGGATGATCTCATCCTAATAGATGGTGATATTTTGAAGGTCAATTGTCATGCCGGCTAGGGAGGTTGTTAATTGTTTCTATTTATTTATTTATATCAATTTGTAATTATTAAATCTATTTTTTTGTCCATCATCATGGAACATTTTGAGTTTTGGCCTGGGCATTATATAAGTTTTATTTTGCACTTTGATGTCAAATTAATTTTCGAAAGACGCGCTCACTTTTCTTGCTGTTTTGAGTTCAAAATATTGTCACACTAATGAGATCTCAAATGGTAAACTTCACTTATAAAATATTTCTCACAGTAAATTTGATTTTTCTGCTTTCCCAGAATTGAGCAAAGTTTTCTGTCAACTTTTAAATACTTCAGGTTGTTGTCTTAGTAACCAAATTTTCTCATCAGAGTTTCAATTTAAATTCTTGAATATATTATCTCAAATTTATCTACAAACAACATAGTGTTGTATTAACTAAATTACTTATTTAGTGTTTGTTGTTCTAGCAGTTATCAATTAGTAGTGATTAGTCTTCTGTCAATCATTGATTCGAAAATTTACATCTTCAATTTGTTAAATAAAGCAAGTTTCATTTATCTCGCTAATGAGGTGGAGTTGTCACAACTTAATTTGAACAAAATCAAGTTTGTCTTTCCATATTTCTAACTCATGTTTTTTTTTAATATCAACTTTTGAGTTTTATAACGTCCATGGTAGTACTGTCAAATTATTTTCTGCTAGCATTCTTCATCGAAACTTTCGCCAACTAAACAGTAAAGAGAAAAATGAGAATTATCTTTAAGCCACCACATCTATTTTTTTAAGCTACCATTCTAGAGAAGATACGAAATTCTTTCTGAGTGGGAGAGAAAATTTCTCCATCTAGATTGATAATCATGGAATATTTAAAAGATTTCTTTTTCTAGCTCCTAGAGAACATTATCTAAAAAACTAGATACCTGTAGATAGTAATATTCGACCTTAAGCTTTAGAATTGGTTTAATAAAAGTACAAATTAAAAAAGAAATAACTTTAATAGGAATAAATTAATAAAGTTTACAACTACGTGCGAAGTGTAAAACTAAAACATAAACATCAACATTTTTAAATAATAATTTAAGGAACAAGAAAGACAGGAAGTTCTTCGCTCTTAACCGTAGAATCCTCCACCATATCCACCGTATCCAAATCCTCTTCCAAATCCGTGACCATATCCACCAAATCCTCGTCCAAATCCTCCATATCCACCATAACCTCCATATCCTCTACCATATCCACCGTATCCTAAATAACCTGGTTGTGGCTCGGGTTCGGGTCTTGCGTTGGCGAAGGTGACCAACATGGCGAATATGGCGAAAATGACGGAAGCGAACTGAAAATGCAATTTAAATTTTATCATCAAATATATCAAAAAAGGATAAAAGATTCAAAGCCAATCATTAATATTTGTCAAAGCTATTTAACAAGCTTTTCCTATCCTATCTATCTATCTATCTATCTATCTATACTATCTATCTAGTTTATCTATCTATCTAATCTAATCTATCTAATCTATCTATACTATCTATCTATCTATCTATCTATCTATCTATCTATCTATGTCTCTACTTATAAATCAATCAATCATTAAATCAATTAATCAAACAATCAATCAATCAATCAATCAATCAACAATCAATCTAATCAATCATCAACTCAAATCCAATCAATCAATCAATCCAATTTCAATCATCATCAATCAATAAATAAATAAATAAATCAATCTATCAATCAATCAATCAATCAATCAATCAATCAATCAATCAACCACCCAATCAATCTCTCTCTCTCTCTCTCTCTCTCGCTATAATATATATATATATATATATATTTAGTATTATATATATATATACCGATATATACATAATATATAGATATAATATTAAATATATATAATATATATTAGTATATTATATATATATATATTATACTAATATATATATATATACTATAATATTATATATATATATTTATATAGTATATATAATATATACTATATATATATATAGCGTATATATAATATATATATATTAATTATAGATATGACGTAAATAATATATATATATAATTACATATATAATTATATTACTTATTAATTATATATATATATACCTAGTATAGTAGTAGTATATATATATAATAGTTATATATACTAAATATATATATAGATAATACTATTATTGAGTATATTATTATCTTGAGCAACATTAATTAAAGAAGTGATTGCCGAAAAATGATACAGCTATGTTAAATTAAAGTTAATTGCGTTATTATTGTTAATTCTAATTGAAATAGTCACTACATATTAGTAATACTATTGTCATCATTACTATGACAACTAAATTATAATATTAATAATAATAATAATAATAATAATAATAATAATAATAATAATAATAATAATTAATAATAATAATAATAATAATAATAATAATAATAATAATAATAATAATAATAATAATAATAAAAATAATAATAATAATGATAATAAAATAATAATAATAACAATAATTAATGATAATAATAATAATAATAACTAATAATAAATAATAATAATAAATAATTAATAAAATAATAATAATAATAATAATAATAATAGATAATAATAAAATAATAATAATAATAAATAATAATATAATAATAATAATAATTATGAATAATAATAATAATAAATAATAGTAATAATAATAATAATAATAAATAATAAAAAAATAATAATAATGATAATAATATTAATAATTAGTAATAATAATATTAATAATAATATATTTAATAATAAATAATTATATAATAATAAAAAAAATAATAATAATAATACAATAACATAATAATAATAATAAATAATAATAATAATAATAATAAAATAACTAATAGAATATAATAGATTAATACATAATAATAATAACTAATGATTAATAATAATCAATAATAATAATAATAATAATTAATGAATAAATAATAATAATAATAATAAAAATATAATAATCAATAATAAATAATAATATAAATAATAATAAAATAAAATAATAAATAATAATAATAAAATAATAATAATAATATAATAATAATAATTATAATTAAAATAATAATAATAATAATTAATAATAATAATAATATAAATAATGATAATAATAATGAATAATAAAACAGTTAATATTCTATTTCGTGATGGCGTCAGCATTATATACTGATATATTATATATATTATAAATACTAATATATATTATAACTTAATACTACTGTTATAATTATTATGTATATATATAATCTATAGCTGATATATAATATAATATATACTATAATATATATATTTTATAGCTATATATATCTATATATATAGTAGCAAGGTAGTATACATATATAGTAATATATAACATAAACCTACTTTATAATATTATATATTAATATAATATATATATACTATGCATATCTATATATATATAACTATAATATGATAATATATAATATATATATATATATAGTATAATATATAATTATATATAATTATAATATATATTATATATATATATACTACTATATATAATATATAATTATATATTATATAATATATATATATAATAAAATAATATATATTATATATATAATATATATACTAAATATATATAAATAATATATATTATATAAGTAGTATATATATATTATTATATATATAGATTATATATAATTAGTATATATATATATATATATAGTAATTTACGTAATATTGTAATCTATATAATAAATATAATATAATATATAAAATATATATTACTATATATATATATATATCTATTTATATAGTAATACTATTGTCTCTATTATATATAACAAATATAATATAATATAACGTATAATATTATATATATAACTATATATATATATATATATATATATTATATATATAAATATATACTAATTATAATATTATATATTAGTTATATAATACTATATCTGACTAGTACAGTCTACTTATAAACTCCATACATTATATTATCATATAGTATACTACTATATATATAATATAACGTACATGATATGTAGATTTATATATATATATATATATATTACTATATATATATATATATATTACTTATCATACTATATATATATATATATATATTAAGTATATATAGCTAATATATATATATATATATTGTAATCATATATATATATGATATATACTATAGACTGGGTTGCTAGCCCTATATATATATATACTATATAATCATATAATAATATATATATATGTATTTATATATATTATAATATATAATATATAATATATATATACGGTATCACTATATAAGATACTAACATAACATTATTATAATAGTATACTATTATAGTAAATATACTATGTATATAATTAGTATACTAGTAAAATATAAATATAATATATATAATATACAATATATAATATTATAGATATAGTGCCTATATATATATATTATAATACATATATATATATATGATATATTTACTATTATATATATATATATACTATATATATATATATATATATATATATATAGTATTATATTATAAATTTATATAAAATATATATATATATATATATATATATATATAT
Organism: Trachelipus rathkii; assembly: GCA_015478945.1. Taxonomy (NCBI): domain Eukaryota; kingdom Metazoa; phylum Arthropoda; class Malacostraca; order Isopoda; family Trachelipodidae; genus Trachelipus; species Trachelipus rathkii. The sequence continues at coordinate 5,649 of JABUQX010100551.1, read as the reverse complement.
AGTATAATATATATATAATATTATATATATATATATATAATATATACTATATATATATTATATATATATAGTATATATACTATATATATATAATATAATAATATATATATATTTATAATATATAATATATATATATATATAAGTATATATATATATTAGATATAATATATACTAATATATATATATATATATATATATATATACAGTATATAAAAGTATGCTTACAGTCTTCATGTTTTCTTTGTGATCTTTTAAGAAGTTGTGATTAGTTACAACAAAATGAAAACCCTTTTTATAGTGGAAGGAAAGCTTATTTCTGAACCTGCTTCACCGTGGATGGCCTTCCATAGGAGGTAAGGTCAAAAGTTTTTTCTTATAACTTTCCTACGCCAAGGCGCGGCCTGTTGTATTCACAATAAAGAAAAAGATGAATTTTTTCCTCTGGCATTTTTATTATTATTATTATTATTATTATTATTATTATTATTATTATTATTATTATTATTATTTAAAAAAAAAACTTAATAAAAATTATTTTATTATTATTATTATTATTATTATTATTATTATTATTATTATTATTATTATTATTATTATTATTATTATTATTATTATTATTATTATTATTATTATTATTATTATTACTAAAAATAATTATACCTTGCAATAATAATAATTCCATTATTTTATTATTATTATTATTATTATTTGGTTGATAATTTTTAGTAAAGATCACTAAAATTATTATTATTATTATTATTATTATTATTATTATTATTATTATTATTATTATTATTATTATTGCAAATTTTGTGATTGTTGTAGTTATCCCACTTATTATAACAGAAGGGAGGGTTTATGTAGTTATTATTTCTGATATTGATATTCATTATATATGATTAACATTATTATCATTATTATTGTTATTCTTATTATTAATATTATTTTCATTGTTATGATGTATGTTATTATTAGTATCAGTGAGTGGTATTGTACTATCAACATAATAATTTTGTTACCCCAACAGCTCCTTTTCAAATTTAGCTACGGTTGGAAATTTTATGTGATATTTCATGTATTTATTGAACCTATTTGTTAAATTGTAATATTATTCCTGTAACTAATTTTTTTTTTGTATTACTGAATTTGAGAAATTAATAATAAGTTTATTATTATTATTATTGTTTATTATTATTGATTATTATTATTTATATTATTATTATTATTATTATTATTATCTATTATTATGTATTATATTATTATTATTATTATTATTTTATTTATGATTGATAATTAATAATAAGTAATAACGGTTTTTACATTTGTTAGATTATTATTTTTATTATTATTATTATTATTATTATTATTATTATTATTATTATTATTATTATTATTATTATTATTATTATTATTATTATTATTATTATTATTATTATTAATATTATTATTATTATGTATTAGTTATTTTTATTTTCTTTATTATATTATTATTATTTATTATTATTATGTATTTATTATTATTATTATTATTGATTATTATTATTATTATTAATTATATATATTATCCATTTTATAATTATTATTGTTAGTATTATTATTATTTATATTACTTATATTTTATTATTATTACCTTATATTATTATTATTATTATTACTTGATTATTAATATATTATTAATTATATATTACATTATATCTATTTAGATTTAGCTCAGATATCATATATTATTGTCTATCTCGACTATAAATCTCGAACTTATTTAGCGATAGAGAACTGTTCAACTGCTCATGTTTCGGATTATGATCATTCGCATAAATTCTCTCTAGATGTTCCCACAACTCTCTCAGCGCGTCAATAGATTCATATCTCATATGACTCTCTATCATCGTACGTCCGCTATTTAACGCTTAAAAGCTACAGACACTGCGCTATCTCATCATTTTTATTTACATCATCAATTTCTATTAAAGTAGTGAGTTTTTATTATTCAAATTCATAATATTGATTAGAGTTTGCAATTCGTTTATTTTGATTAATATGTATATCTGCTTTAATAAATTCAAATTTTCATTCCTATTTACTAACTACTATAGTGATAGGACGTAGGAGCTGTTATTATAAAAGAATTATCTACTATTGGGCTAATAGCTGCTGTTCTGAATTGTGCGACGATTTTACTCTTGATTTACACAAACATTTTGATAGGAGTGTCTACATGTTTGTTCAGTAGGCATTATTTTGTTCTTCAATCTCTCCTCACATGCAGTATTTGCACAATCAAGCATTTATTTTTATATATTTGTGAATAGGTCAACATCTAAAGTTGATCCAAAGAAACCAAGAGGATGGGCTCTAAAAATAACCTCTCATTCACCTTTCCAAAAATATCGCCTGAGAGTTGCTACCAATTGGTAATGAGGTTGTTATTGCATTGAAATTGCCAATGGTTCTTGAACACTGTCCTCACACTTTATTATTATCTTCAACATGCCCAACTTAAAAAAAAAAAAAATTAAATAAAAAGGCTTCTATTTTTAAACCTTCCTCTTTCGTTGTCCATCCTACTCTATATTTAACATTCTCTATGACTATAACATCGTTTGTAGACGACCACCACTCATCTCATCCTACAAATCTATCAACATTGGTTTCCCAATGCCATATTCTATTCCCAACTTTTCTACTTTTCATTTATTACCTCTTATATGTCACTTTAATCAGCAATTAACATTTATGCATACTAACCCACTCTTAATTTTAGCCCTTTCACTTTGAAATATTTCTTATTCAAATTCGTATAGAAGATGCCATATGGACGACCTTTGAACAAATGACTTCATCGAATCTGATATTACATATATATATATATATATATATATATTATACTTATATATATGATATATATATATATATATACTATACATATATATATATTATATATTATATATATATATATATATATATATATTGCGATATATAAAAATATATATATATATATACTAGTATATATATTATATATACTAATATATATATATAGTAGTATATATATATATAATTATCTATAGTATATAATTATATATATATATATATATACGGTATATATATAATATATATATATATAATATAGTATATATAATATTATATATATATAGTATATATATATATATACCTATATATTATATATATATAGTATACATATATTATTATTTAGTATAATATATATCATTAGTATATATATATAGTATATATAATAGTAGTATATATATATAATATATATTATAACATAATATACTATATATATATATACATATTATATTATATACTATATATATATATTATATCTATAATAATAATATATATATAATATATATTATATATATATATTGTATATATTATATATATATATATAGACCTGTTATTTTATCGAACTCCGTCGTTTGAATTTTTTTTGTTTTTTTTTAATATATTTTAGAATATGAATCGCTAACAATCAAATTAGCTGGTGACGACTATGATGAAAAATAGTTATTAGGACCTGTTTACGTTTACGACTCCGTCAGATTTTATTTATTTTTTTATTTTTTACTAAAGGAATACCAAGGTTTAAACCGCAAGATGCAGGACGTCGGGTTTCCCTCGGCCTTCGGAACGGACAGAGTAGGACTATTTCCCCTCTCGGGGAGGGCTCTGCCGAACCTCCCTTCTTTGGTGATTTGGGGTGGTCTCGGGCTCGCTCCTCCGCGCCCTCCCCTACGAGGTATGGAAAACGTCCCCTCTCTGTCACCCGTCAGCTCGAGCCCCTAATATTTTTTATTGTATTTATTTATTTTTATTACCTTTGGTAATAAGCTTTTATATGCATGATTCCTAAATATCACCTTAATTGGTTTTTCTTGTAAGTTCATACTTTCGAGATATTCCATATTGTATTTTTTTCATTTTATGTAATAACTTGTATATGTTATTCCAAATATCGTAATTGGTTCTTTTTCTATGTAGTATCGTACGTTTGTGAGATATTTACATTTTTTAGATTTTTTTAATATAAAATTGAATTTAAAAATTTAAAATATTCGAACTTTTGAATCATGTCCGTCACCACTTAAATTCATTGTTAGTATCTTATACTAGCAATATGTTAAAAAAAAAACAAAAAAAAATATCTAAAAACTGACGAGTCGTAAAACATAGAGGCATACATTAATAAGTATATATTATATATAATACTATACTATATATATATTATATATTTAAGATTCTCTATATTACCCGTTATAAGTTAGTATACTATATATATGTACGCTTATATATATGTTATATATATTATAATATGATATACTATTATATATACTTAATAATAATATATGCATTACCCTACATAGATACTGACTACATACTAATTATTATATATATATATTATATAATAGATATATATATAATTTAGTATATATATATATATATATATAATAATATATTATATATATTATATATTAATTATATATAATTGTAATATATATATATATATATATAAAAGCTATTAGTTATATAATGAAATTTAAAAAAATATAAATAATTGTTTCTTCAGTTAAGCTTACAGTGTGTATTTGAGCTATGTATTCAAACTAGAATAAATAAAAAAAATTAAACATTACTAAACGTTTAATTCACTAAGAGTGGCACAAATTGTTAATAAGCTTTTTAATCGAAAATAGATTATAAATTAATAAGTAAAAACCTTATATGCTGATCTGTTTTAAATTTTCTAGTTAAATTATTCAAGTATGGTATATTATATAGCTTTAATTTTTTGGAAAAGTATGTGTCATAAATTTAGGTATGAAAATAATACGTAATTGATAGTGTATTACGTTATAAAAAATGGTCTATAATAACGCTATTAGATATTTAATGAAATTTAAAAAATATATTATCTTTATAAAAATTGTTGTGGTGTAAAATTTTTGTCTAGCAATCTAGTTCTTAATTATTATGGTACAATTAAATGATTTCCTTTTTCAAATTGGAAAAGCTTTGCCCCGCTGTTCCTGGGTTTCTATCTGTTTTCATTGTCATAAAAAAAAAAAGGTCTCCGCAAGTTCAGATATGCAATAGCTTCCTTAGCGATAAGTTCCATCATCTGAAAATAATGCCAGATTCATGAATTATACTCGCTTGAATCTTAAAATGATTAAAAAAAATCAAAATAGGACTTCTTGAAGAAATTCGTCTTCCAGTCACATTTCGTCGGATATCTCAGCCCTAATAGATTGGTGAATATTTTGAAGGTCAATGTCGATGCCGGTAGGGGAGGTTTTACTCCACATATGTTTCTATTTATTGATTATTATATCAATTTGTAATTATGTAAATCTATTTTTTTGTTCCATCATCATGGAACAGTTTTTGAGTTTTGGCCCTGGGCATTATATAAGTTTTATTTTGCACTTGATGTCCAAATATTCTTAATTTTCGAAAGACGCGCTCACTTCTTGCTGTTTTTGAGTTCAATATTGTCACACTAAGAGATCTCAAATGGGATAAACTCACTTATAAAAATATTCTCACTAGTAAATTTGATTCATTTCGCTTTCCCAGAATTGATCGCAAAGATTTCTTCAACTTGTAAATACTCAGGTTTTGTCTTAGTAT
>JABUQX010100550.1:0-24456 GCA_015478945.1 Trachelipus rathkii | reverse complement strand
TCCAATTCACCGTAAAAGTATCTAGTGAATTTCTATTAGTGTTACTATGAGTATTAGATGCAGTGCCAGGTGAGCTGCAACAGTGAGTGCCACAATGGTGCCAAATGAATGCCAATGAGTCCAACTGAGTGCCCATAGTGCCAACTGAGTGCCACTTATAGCCAAGTGAGTGCCACTTAGTGCCAACTGAGTGCCACTTTTTTCAAAGCCTTCTTTCTAGCCTCCCACTGAGCTCCCGAATACCCCGAATATTTGTGTCACCCCTATATGGTAAAGTATGAGGAATCGATTGCGTGTATATTTACAATGACCTAGATGCCCAACGATTCGAAACCAACGACTTTCAGAGGGTGGACACCCGTCGATAGAGACGGCGGCGACACGCGGAAAATTGCGCCTCGGCGCTCGCGGCACGGGAAAACGCGCGGCTGGGAACCCTGCGGTGCCTGCGATTCGAAACAACAAGTATAAGACATTAAAAAAGGGCTAAGCCCCTAAGGAAGATCAAAAACTTTGCAAAAAATGACCCATGGTCGAAAAAATTAGGGGCGTAAAAATAAGCGTAAATCGTACGAACGAAGCTTCGCCTCCGTCTGCGCAACCCTTCTCGAAGACGGGTTGCAAAAATTAGGATGTGCCATAATAATATAGGTGCCAATAACAATTAGGTGCCAAAAAAATAAGTGAGCCCAAAAAAAATACCGTGGCGCCAAAAATGACCCATGACAGATCACAGGCGTGGTCGAAAAAAGGTCAAGGCTCAAAAAAGGTCAATGGCAGGTAAAAATCGGGTTCGAAGGTCAGTGCAATGGTCAAGCCCAAAAAGGTCAAGGTCAGTGCAAGTCATGTAGAGTGGTCAAGTCATTTGCGTCCAATCTTGGCCCTGCCTACTATATATACTATATATTATACATATAATATATAACTATATATTATATATATATATACTATCATATCATATATATATATATATATAATATTATATATATATATATATTATATATATACTATATATATATATATATTATATATACAGTATATTATAAATATATATATTATATATATATACTATATATATTACTATATATAACTATCATATATATACTATATTATATATATATATATATTATATATATATATTATATATACATATATATTTATAATTATATATTATATATGCTAATATAAATATATATTAATAATATATTATATATATATATATATAACTATAATATATATATTCTAATACTACTACTATATATATATAATATACTATAACTATAATATATAATAGATATTAAACATATTAAAAAATATCAAAATAAAAGAACAGAAAAAAAATTCAGCTCCGTTCGATATTCACCGCACACTTTATCTATTTCAGTAAAAAGAACTTCAACCCTATAAAAATATTTATTTTTCTTTAAAAAAATTCCCTATTAGATTTAAACTATCTAACCTGAAATATCTCAATTAACCTTGCTTAAACCTTAACAAATAAAACTATACTGTATGCTTAATTACAATATTTCAATTTTTTTAATTATAGAAAAATGATAGCCTACATCTATGAGCTGAGCACAACAAACATTATAAATAGGTGAAAAACTGGCATACACCCAAATTTTGTCACGGAAGTGATCTGGCTATGTAAACTTAACAAATATATATATATATATACTATATATATATATATATCATATACTAATCAATATATATTACTATTATACTATATTTTTTGATATATTATAAATTATACTATATTATATATACAACTATATAATAAATATAATATACTATAAATACATATATATATTTATATATCATACTATATATCTATACTATATATATATCTATATAGTATATAATCATAACTAGATATATATATATATATATATTATATATACTACTATATATAACAATAATATACCACAGGTGTCCTCAAAAAATATCCATAACACAATGCACTGCATTTTACGTTTTTCATGGTTAACTACTGCTAACGGAAATGGCAGGAACACTTAGCTTTAGAAGATGAGAAAGTTTCCTTAAAGCTATTGGAACCCCGGAAACGCCACGGAAGTGCCGACGGACGGTCCATAAGGGTCCTTGATAAACCGCCATCAACGCACCGGACCATTGCCCCGCATCAGAGAGAAATTTAAAGCAGATTTAATCTCAGTAACCGTTAACTAAAACGTTCTGCGACGTACATCGGACAATCCACCAACCCTCAAAGAAGAGCAGTACAGGAAACCTTCATCGATCACACAGAAATCTCACACAAACGCTTCGGCTTTTGACTCCCACATCTCAAAAACTAGCCTCACATCGCATCTTTGCGGCGTCTAACGCTGGAAATGCTACTATACCAAAGACTGCTCCATGCCTCAATGAAGACGATCGACCGCGAGACTTCAATTTGTGTAATGTTCACATGGCTAAATGTGCATCGAGAGCTGGAGTTTCCACACAAATTGTCTGGAGCGATAATTCACTTTTGAAATAAATGCGCTGTTGTTCCTGTTACTCATACCTACTGGGGTCCTGTAATCCCCATGTTAAACTGAACACCCATTATAAAACAACAACCAAACCAGGCGCGTACCTGCTGGTTGTGTGTATTCACGCAATTGGGCAATCATAGGGCCGTCTTTTTCTAACGATGGTCGATAGGACAGACCTTGCTCGCAGTAGTCGGTGGTTCACACAGGACGAGACGTTGGTGAACGACGAGATTACTTTCAGCAAGATTGCAAGCACCTCCCCACTACCATCGCTAATTGTAGAGCTCACCTTGACTGCAGATTCCCAAACATAGATTTGGACGAAGGGTATATGATACCCTGCGACGTTCCCAATCTCACGCAATGACCTTACTTTTTTATGGACGTCGATACCTCAAAGACAGAGTTACTCGCTTCAAAACAAAAGAACGATAAATGCATTGAAATTGGAAATCGAAACAAAATAGCGATATTCCAAATGAACTGTTTCGTGCTGTTTCCGAATCCATTTGGTTCGCGCTATCAATTGTGTCTAAAAAATGGCGGTTCATCATTTTGAAACATTTGCTAACATGTATTCTTACTATTCACCAGTATGTTTTATAATTCAAGCCTTAACGTTTTTTCTCCTCCAGGGACAATTGTTAGTTCAAAGTGTTAGACATTATTTTGAGGACAACCCTCTCTTCTCTCTCTCTCTCTCTCGCTTCATATATACTATCATATATATATAGTATACTATACTATATCATAGATATACAAATATTTAAGCATTTAAATTTATAACAGGAAGATTAGAGATAGATTTAAATACTGTAAATATATATATACTATATATAATATATATAATTGTAAAATACTGCCCAATTAGACCGTAGTTAAATTTGTATAGATAAAAAACTCTGATGATTCCTTCACCTACCAGGATTAGCATCCCCGGCCCTCGCAGGAAGGAACTATGCCCAAGCGTTCACCACTTGCAACCAAACGCTTGACTATAAAAATACGCGACTTTCAACCTATAAAGATGCTCATTCAATATATATTATATATATACTATATATCAAAGCTATATAATATATATATAATATACTATAAAGTACCTATTATATATTACTATATCTATATTATACTATATATATTAACTATATATATATTATATAATATTATTAAGACTTATTCACTTATTATCTTCTAATTTATTAACATTGTGATTTTTAAACGAAAATTTAAATAATGGTAAGTCTCAATTTTTATTTTTATTTTCCCTTTCTTTTTTCAGTCTCGTCTGTCTGTTAAATTTTGTTTTGAAATGTTAAAAACTATCAAACTAAATTTGTACTCTTCTAAAGATAAGCATAAAGCTCTATAAAAAATATGCCTTCATTTCCTTCGATCATTTTGGTATAAATACAAAAATAAAATAAAGAAGACGAAAATTGCAAATTGTAGGTGAAGTGCGTCTCTTCAGAAGAGTGACGATGCCTATTGGAAATGTAAAAATTCTCCTTCTCTGGTGCAAGGCGCGCTGAAAACACCCCTTCCCACCATATCATTCTTTCAGTGAATTGCATATTGTGATACTATATCCCCACCAACCACTACCTTATAATAGTATATATATCATAGATATATATATATATATATATATTATATATATAATTATACATATAATATATGATATATACTAGCGCACATGTATATATACTAATATATATTATATATCATATCCTATATAATATACAGATATATAAATATATATATATTATATATATATATATATAATATTATAATATAACTATATAATATACAATATATATATATACGTATTACATATTTTATATTATTACTTATATAATTATACTATATTATTTTACTATATTATATATAATATATATATATATATATATATAATATATATAATATATATATACATATAATAATATTAATAGATATATATTATACAGAAGTGCATTGCGAGTGCACCAAACCTCTAACATCACTAAATTCACCTAATTATCGTCCTAACATATTTATGAAATTTTTTATTCTTATATATATGGTGATATAGAAGAGAAGCTAAAAAGTTTAAAAGGGAGTGCAGATTTTGTTACTCTAACGTCTCTTGAACTTGAAGGAACTTTTGGACGGGTTCACAGGGGATCTTACTCTCCAGATGGGTCTCAGAATCCTTTTACAGCTATCGTAAAAACAGTTTCAGGTATGTAATTGATACAGAATGTGTTATTAAATATCCCAGAGAAGATCATTATTTCTGAAGTGTGTGTACATGTTTAGATGATTGAGAAAAAATTTATTTAATTTTTTGCTATCTGTTGCTATGTTTTTTTTTTTAAGAATTTTGTAAAAAAAAAAAAAAAGTAATATTAGTTAATGAAATAGTATATTGATCTAAAATTTTGCTTTTGCTTTTGTTTTCAAAATTAACTTAATTTCCTGAAATTACTTTGCTTCATCGTTTCTTTGCCAGGTTATGCTGTTTTGGATAGCTTTTTAAGTTTTGCATATCTAATATTAGTATTTTATTTAATATAGCAATAATTAAACAAGGATTGTATTAGATTGTTCATATAAAGTTTGAAATAAGTGATACATTTGGGCCAGTACAAAATTGTTAAAGTAATTTATCAACTACTCTGTTAGTATGAAAGCACGCACACCTAAAAGTAATCTACTAGTTATAAATTACGAAAGAAAAGTAATGAATTTATGCTTTTGAGAATTAATTTCAATAGTTTGGAAATTTTCTGAGGAAGAACTGAAATAAGTTGTTTATGTGAATTTTTTAAGGGATTTTATGTTATTAAAACTTATATGATTTTTTGTATTAATAATTGATTTTAATTTCGTAGAGTGCGCTAGTGAAGTTCAACGTGGTGTTCTAATATCTGAAGGGGTGATGTTCGCTGGTCTTGTGCACAGTAATATATTATCAGTTGTGGCAGCTGTGACCTCGCCAGAAAAGCCCCCTTTAATTATCTTCCGAAGTAGTTCAGATATCAATCTCAAAAAGTAAGTTTTTCAGCATTTTTATAACAAAACAATTTGGTGTTATTTTCTTTCAGCTGAGGTAGGGTCAGTTTTGAAACCTTAGATGTTTACTTTACTGTTAATTCTTGACTGATTGAATGCTGCCAGAGAGAGAGAGAGAGAGAGAGCCTTGACACATTCCAGTGCTTTTTTTTTGTTACTATGTTACTATTTATTTTCTTTGTTCCCATTTTTCCCAACATCATCAGTCTGGGTCCATGTATGTAATCCATGCAACCTGTCACTTTTTATTCCTAGTAAAACTCTCTTAAAATTATACATGATTTAAGCTTCAGTACATTCTAATAATGATATATCTTGAACTTTATTATTATTATTATTAATTATTATTAATTGAGAATTATCACTCAATTATATACTATGAGAACTACATAAATCTATGAAATTTATTATATATATATATACATTTATAATATTCTATCATTGATAAAATAAAATAATAATAAATGACTAAATTAGTGCTAAAAAACATATAATCAACTGATGTCAAACACATTGTAAAGCATATATATGATATTTAAATAATGTAGATATAAGTAATAAGATACCTCACTCGTTATATTCGTCATAAAGATAGGATAAAGTTGAGTAAAATAAATATGACCGATATATTTATGCCATACATATGACCATTGTCCATAATATGACTTTTCGTATATATATAATATATATATATATATATATAATATATATATATAATATATATAGATATATATATATATATATATATAATATTTAATTATATATATACAGATTATAAATATATTATATTATTATTATAATATAATATAATATATTAATATATATTATAGTATATATATATATATATATATATTATAATATAATATATATTATAATATATTATATTTATATATATATTAATATATAATATATATAATTATAATATATAATATGATATATATATAATATATATATATATATTATTATATATTAATATATATATATATATATTCTTTTATTCACTTAATACTACTATGTATATATTTATTTATTCTCTAAATATATAAATAAAAGGTTCCTTATTAATACCTATCTATATATTTTTGTTTACACTTTATAATTTGATATTCTATAAAGTGATTCGTTCAAAATAATCGTACCCTAACTCCACGAAACAACGGATCAATTGGAGAGGTCAATGGATCAAAAACCACAAAATTATCGCGAAAACCAACGTCAAGACTGTCACTTGTATAAGAGTACAACACTTTCTAGGGGGGCAGAATAGCCTCCCCTCTCTACCTCACTCTGACAGATAAAAAGTACTTTGCATTTGTCATGTCAATATGAAAACTATGCCCCCTAGCACCAGTTCCTGAGCGAACGCTCCATCGTGCTTTGCACAATGGAATGATTCCTAAAGTCAGGTTTCTTACTCTTGCGTTTATGAAAAAGCGATTAATATGTACCGAGGACCCACCATGATTTTTCACTATAGAAATTTTAAGAGACTGTATTTGATCATACTTATAATATTTGTTACAATTCTTACTGAGAATTCACTTATATAAATATAACTTAATGTCTTAAATTTATATAAATTAACCTGTCTCAGTTTCAAATATCAAACTAAGAACATTTGAAATGTTTTGCTATATTGTATAATAAAAAGAAATTGGTGTGATAGAGTCAAGATTGAAACAAGCTGAGTTTTATATCTTGATATATTCGAAAGTGACTTACCTACAAAATCGAATAGTTTTATACTATTTTCTTATCATGTTTCGTTTTCTGATTTAGTGTGAAAAGAAAGGAAAGAATATTAACTTTTGCATAATACGTTTTTTAAATAATAATAATCAGTGTCTCATATTAAGTCCTTTGATAAAAGGAAGGAATGTTTCATTATAAATCGAAATGTGAAAACATCCAAAATTACCAGAAAATTAGATCTAACTCATTCTTTTCTTAAATGGTAGCACTGTCTAAAGGACCAATTGAAAGTCTAGCAATCACAAGTATTAGTTTTTTTTTCTTATTTATTTTTTTATTTATATTTATATATATATTCGTATAGCTATATATATATATAAATAGATTATAGTAGATATATACAATATAGGATATATATATTATATTAAGTAGTATAAGCTACACTATATGTTGTGGATATAGACGATGGAGGTTTATACGCGTTTTTATAAATAATACTGGAAGTTTCTCTAGACCGGGGAATAAAATTCGTACTACATATAAAAATTAGATTTCTTATTGAATAAGCCTTAGATTCCTGACCTTAAAAAAATTGATCATATCATTATATATTAAAATGAGGTAAAGTATTACTAGTTAGCATTATTTTAATTTACTTTATTATGAAAGACTTCATTTTAACTGCTTTATCCACCTTTGCAGCCGCGGAAGAGGTGATGAGTTGTGTGTAGATTTAGAAAAGTTTGTGTGCAGTTGTAGTTTAAATAAATAATTTTTTGAGACATTTTAAAAATTAAATTAAATCCGATATTCATTACGCAACAATGGTTTGATCTAACGCATAGTGAAATAAACCAAATTACTAAAAAAAAACCAAGAAAGTTAAGAGTAAAGGGCGAACCGGAAACTGAAAACTCGTAAGTGATGTAGAAGCACAGATGAAAAAAGAAATCAAAAAGAACCAGGAGATAACACGAAGAATATACTTGGCTAGTAAGTACTACACTCAAACAGCTAAGATTTGACTGAAATGAGGAATCCACCTTAGTCAGGTACACCTGGGCCTTTACAATCAAAGAGAACAACAAAAAAACAACTTTCTCCACTTTATAATATACATATAATATCGACTTTTATGAAGAAGAAGAATTTCGAAAAATTAAATAAAATAAGGCCACATAATATCAGTGTACTTAACTGTACGGATATTAATACGCTCATTTAATACAAAATAATGATCACTTAAGTGATTTAAAATAAGTGTATAAATAAGGGAAAATGAGGATCATAAGAACAATGAGAATGCTGTATGATATAAATATTAGGCATTAACCAGATTTTAATTTGTAATGTTCAAAAAAAAATATATAAAGAATATAATTGTATATTTATGATTATATTATATGTTGGACCAGAGTAGCTTTGATATAATATATAATATATAAACTATTAATGATATTAAATAATAATATATATATATAGTTATATATTAGTTACAATCTTTAGTCACCATTATAATAGATAGGCAGAGACAACACACTTTAACATCGGTGCAGAAGGAAAGTATCTTAGGGAACAGAAAAAAAACCCCAAATGTGAAGTACGTGGTTTCAGTATGTAAGTTTCTTAATACGCCTACCAGTTTAAATCATATGTGGCTAGCTATGAATTATTAGGTATTCCATATAGAACTTATACTCGTAATATACAGATGAGAAACCAACTTTTACAAGCTATAAGGCGAAACAATAATAGCAAAATTGATTACATTAATACGCACGTATCTCCGCAATAATATTAAATGAGGAAGTTCTAGAATATATGTCAAGTACTGTGAGAATAAAGTGCAATTACTTAGATCAAATAAAATAGACAATAAGATTGGAGGAAAAGTATCAATGTTTATGTATCTTGCTCAGTACAAGAGCACTTCTGCAAAACCATAATAAGTTAATATATTAATATATGTAATTATTTGAGCTGTAGCCTATAGTATATATATAATATATAAAGGTTGACTCGCAGGATACATCACGTTATTATTAACGAAAAATCGATTAATATCACCCATCTATAAAAGAATCTCATTAGATAATCATATTACCAGGAAAGGGTTTTAACATATTCGATAAAAATATTCAATCAGAAGACTTGACCTGCTATAGAGAATAAATTTTTTAGTTAAGAACAAAAGGTTTTATTTGGAGTTGACATTTCAAAATTAAAAATAATAATTCCATAGAAGAAGAAGAAAAGCTCATAATCTGAAAACAAATATAATTTTTATATGGTACGGCCATCTTGTTGATCCCAGGTTTCCACGCAATTATATCTTCATACTCAGTAAATCTATAAGTATATTACTGTATATTTATATATAAAGCTAAGGATACATATGCTTTTTGTAAACTAGAACTTAAAATGAGTAAATTATACATAATACTATTCGGAACAGATAATTTCATGTATGAGTAGGTAAACTTTTAGCAAACTTTCAGCAGATTTATAGTAAGGAAATATTATACATCATCTACCTTATATTTAGTGGTATCTTGAAATATTATACTATGTGACTCGTAATAGTAGAAATTATAACCAACCTTAAAAAAATCGAGCTATTTAATTAGACCTAAGCGTCTGTGGCAGAATGGTAAAAAATGTATAAACAAAAGCTGCATAAACCTGATAAAGATTTCGGGATCTCAAATTACTGATTTTGCACATAATCAGAAAAAAAAACGAAAAAAACATCTTTTGACAAAATTTTAGTTCAAATAAATAATAATTCCGTGTTCATTGATAGAACATATTATGTTGGTCCCCGGTGACTGAAAACTCGAATTAACATATAGTCCAACAAGCTCTAGCCAAGTAAAAGACCTATCCAACTTTACCCGTAAGGAAAAAATTAATTCTCTTATTGTCCAAACAATTATTAAATTAATACAAGCTCTATCGATATCTCAGCTCCTCTAATTTAATAGTTATATTAAATAATATATTCATTTATTTGTTTATTACTTACTTAAATTAATTATTATTCATTTATTTATTCATATTACTTATTATTCATAATTATGATATTATTACTTATATTGATCTTTATTATAATATATATCAGTGTTATCAAGAATTATACGTTGGACTACATATTCGAATTATCTCTACTTTTAGATCTTATCTACTATAATATTAATTTATTCATATAATATTATTATTATATGCAGATACAAATTTGGATATTGTAGTGGGTCATTCCATCTCATTTCAACTTAACCTCAAACACACTCATAAGTCTCCTTTATTCATCACACCTCGTAAATTAAATACACACTCCATACGCACTATGCTCTTTCAGTTATGCCAGTCATATATTATTAACGTATGTAGTCTATCCCGTTCCTGTCCATTCATTCGTCCAGCTTCGAATTGTATTTTATATGATTATGATGGAGTCGTTTATTCTATTAATTTCATCAATGCCCACACTTTCACCTCCCCATTCACACCTGTTAAAAATAATCTCAATTACATTACATCCATAATTCTTTAAGTCTCATTCACTCGATATCAATGATATATAATTATATATTATTTTATTTACTGAATTTATCTATATACTATTATCGATATTTTACGATGATGATAAGTTCATTATTATATTATTTTATAATCATTATTATTAGTATATTATTTTATTATATTTTATTAGTGATTTAATGACCGCGAAAATTGCGTTTTTTACTTCTTTTTAGCCTTGAAAATTTGGAAGAAGTTTCCTAGGTGTAAGGATTCACAGTATAATTTGAAAAATAAAATATGAATAGTAATATTATGAAATTTGGAAGGTGCCTGTGAAGATTGTGCCTCTTATTTCATCTACTATACAAGAAGGAACTTGGTAAGCTTAAATAAAAAATGTATGACTCTTATAACAAATACACTATAAATATTTTAATATGCTCATTATGTAAAGATTACACAAGGTAGATTTTTGAATGTTTCTTAAGTGTTGGGTGTAAGACTTAACTATTATACCAAATATTCTTTGTTTGAGTTTACATGCAGGACCCACCACGGACAGCAGGTAAGTGGCCACAATGGGTTGGAAGGCCAACTCCATGGTAGGGTCCTGGTTCAATGTTTATTTTAATACAATCAAAAAGCGCTTGAAGAGTGGATTGAATATTTAGTCATATATTATAAATATATAAAATTTACAATATTGTTTTTTGTAATAAAAAGTAAATCCTCTAAAAAAAATTTTTTATATTTTATTAAAAATATTCAATTTCTGTTAATAAGAGAAAATAGTTAAACAATTGAAGCGGAACGATTCCGACAAGATGTGGGATAGACTTTTAGAAGGTGTTATTGACCATAGTCTAGGAAAATGACGACGGCGAATGGATTCTAGTTGAGAACAATCTATGAAGATGTGGTGAACAGATTGCGGGTGTGGCGACAGCAAAATTTTCAGGTGGGAGGAGGATCCCGTAACAGGTAGTGGCTGCAAGTGATGTTGGTGTGACCAATGCGGAGGGGTGTAAGGGTCACCATATTGCAAGAAATTTTGTTGGTGAGAGAAAGACCACTCACCAATGTTCAGTTTTATATTTCAGAAAGAACGGAAACCTTGTCAGAAAGCAGGATAATAATCAGTTAATTGGAGGTGACCTTTGTCGAATGGTATCCGGGAGGTACCTAGAACAAATACGGAAAGATTAGGCGACCATTCTGGCCTCTGTGTCAGCGATTTCGTTGTCAGTCACCCCTAGATGAGATAGGCTCCAACATTGCGTAATTTTTTTTGAGAGGGTGAGTAGCCGAAGAAATTGCTGTACAGTGGATACCATTGTAGTTTAGAATAGGGGATTTTAAGCTCCTGGAGGGCGCTGAGCGTATCCGAATAAATGGCATAAGAGTGGTCTTGGTTAAGGAAGAAAATTCGAGAGGTCAATCATTATAGCCATCAATTCTGCCGTAAAAATTGAAGCATGAGGGGAGAGGGTATGGGAAAGGTTGAGGTCAGGAAAGACAGCAGACACACCCACACTGTACCTTGTTTTAGGCCGTCAGTAGACAATGGTTTAAATCTAACGTAAACTGCGGAATGAGACAAGATGCCTTTAGCAAAGCAGTGGAAGAGATTTGGAGAGAGATCAGGGGCAGGCAGATGGTGGGAGCAAGGAATAGCCAAGGCATATACCCTTCATCATTAGGTAACGGTAGCACCTTTTGCAAAGGATGTTGAGGAAGTTAACGATGTTATAACGCAGAATTCGTGTTAGGGCAGATGGTATTGGGATTTGAAGGCGAGGATAACCTGTGCACATGATGTATTCCCTTCGAAGAGAGAGTGACATCATATCGGATTCAACTTCAAGGCCCACCCGGGCTGACGATCGTAAGGCTCCAGTGGAGATCCGGATCGCCTCGTTTTGGATGGGATCTAACAGGTTTAGTAGGGTTGGGGAGGCCTGGCCATATACTACGCAGCCATAGTCCAGTTTCGATCGAATTGGGGAGGTGAGGAGATTTAAAAGGGATTTGAGTTCAGCATCCCAAGATTTGAGAAGAGATGACGTAATAGGTCAAGCACGCGATGATAAGTCGTTTTCAGAAGTTTAATTTGCAGGGCATATGTTAGGTGGTCATCTAGAATGAGTCTTCATCTAGAATGAGTCCTAGAAATTTGACATGTGAAGTTACAGGAATGGGTGAACCATATATGGTTAGGTTCTTCGACTCCCCTTTCTCCTAAATAGTACTGCTGAGTTTTTGGTAGGTGAGAAATGGAAGCCATGGGAATTACCCCATTGTTAAATATTCTCAATAGCTAGTCGAAGCTGCCGTTCAAGAAATGGCAGCCTGGCACCGGCAATATATAGCGCTAGATCAACAACATAAGACAAAAATGACCGTCGCTGGGATAGAAATAACGATGTCATTGAACCCGAGAGCAAATAATAATATACTTAGAACACTACCCTGTGGAACACCTTCAGCCAGAGTAAAGTGGTGTGATAGAACCTGGATGGATCAATTTTTGACGAGAGAGGAGAGAGAAGAGAAGAGAGAGAGAGCGGAGAGAGAGAGAGAGAGAGAGAGAGAGAGAGAGAAGAGAGAGAGAGAGAGAGAGAGAGAGAGAGAGAGAGAGAGAATGAGAGAATGAGAGAATGAGAGAATGAGAGAATGAGAGAATGAGAGAATGAGAGAATGAGAGAATGAGAGAGAGAGAAGAGAGATGAGAGAGAAGAGAAAGTGGGAATGATAGAAAGAGCGTGAATGAGAAGAGAGAGAGAGAGAGAGAGAGAAGAGAGAGAGAGAAGACGAGAGAGAGAGAGAGAGAGAGAGAGAGAGAGAGAGAGAAGAGAGAGGAGAGAGAGAGAGAGAGAAGAGAGAGAGAGAGAGAGAGAGAGAGAGAGGAGAGAGAGAGAGAGAGAGAGAGACGAGAGAGAGACGAGAGAGAGAGGAGAGAGAGAGAGAGAGAGAGAGAGAGAGAGAGAAGAGGAGAGAGAGAGAGAAGAGAGAGAGAGAGAGGAGAGAAAGAGAGAGACGAGAGAGAGAGAGAGAGAGACGAGAGAGAGAGAGAAGAGAGAGAGAGAGAGAGAGAGAGAGAGAGAGAGAGAGGAGAGAGAGAGAGAGAGAGAGGAGAGAAGAGAGAGAGAGAGAGAGAGAGAGAGAGAGAGAGAGAGAGAGAGAGAGAGGAAGAGAGAGAGCAGAGAGAGTGAAGAGAGAGAGAGAGAGAGAAGAGAGAAAGAGAGAGGAAGAGAGAGAGAGAGAGAGAGAGAGAGAGAGAGAGAGAGAGAGAGAGAGAGAGAGAGAGAGAGAGAGAGAGAGAGAGAGAGAGAGAGAGAGAGAGAGAGAGAGAGAGAGAGAGAGAGAGAGAGAGGAGAGAGAGAGAGAGAGAGAGAGAGAGAGAGATAGAGAGAGAGAGAGAGAGAGAGAGAGAGAGAGAGAGAGAGAGAGAGAGAGAGAGAGAGAAGGGTTCATATGTGACAAATGCACATACATATAATATACGAGTATATACTTGGTAGCCCCACTCTCCCTTCCTACGAAAAAGTGCGATTTGGAGATATTGTGACACCACAACAGGCCGAGCAGAGAGATCCGTCAGAACGAAAGAGGATTGAAATTTCGTCTGATGTCCTTTAGGTCAGAGCAGTTTAGTAAGACATGTCTTGTGTCGTCATTTGTCAGGGAGGGGCGTTTTTGACAGTGGGGGGGAGGGGGGATCGTTATGGAATCTAAATTTAAATAAATAATGAAATTATATAGAAGCAAAAATATTTAAAAAACATTTTTGAAGGAGATATTAGTAATTGATTTTAGTAATATTAGTTTTTTTTTTTTCTAAATACAAGGCTAGCCAACCGATCGTTTGATCATTCATTTATTTGAGAGCAATCTGAAATTACTGGTTGCGTTTTAAAAGGAGTTAGAATGTAATATAATAGAATGAAAACTCTCGCAACACTTCGAAATAGTTTTAGTAATAATTTATGCTCATGCTGCTAAATGATAAAAATAGGAACTATTAATTTATAAAATAGCTAAACTAGCGATAAATTTAATTATTAGTTCTCTAATACGCAATAATAACAAAAATTTTAAATATATTCTTACCACACATTTTGAAATATGGGAAATAAGAGAAGTAGTCAAATTTTTTATTTGATTAATTATATGGCCATTCTTAATAGAGAGAAGATCATCAAGAGAATAAACATGAGGTTCTGTGGACCAATGCTGAGGATAACTATTTAACAGTTCTCTTTCTCTGCAAAAAAATAATAAAGAAATAAAAATAACTGCTCTTAAAAATAACTACAATAAAGAGGTTTTACTAATATAAACGCAATGTGTGTGTGTTTGTGGAGGGGATGGGGGGAAGAACAGAAATAGAAAGACAAAGACAAATTTATTGAGTGCAAGTACAAATGAATATTTAAAAATTTGTTCTTGAATGCAGGGTGCCAGGAGAAAGAAAGAAAGAAGAAGAAGAAAAAAAAAACGCTATAAGTCCGATTCAATATGTTAAAATCCCAAAACTTATAAAAGACATACAATGTGAATTACCATTTAGTCAAAGAGGAAAATGGAATATACAAAAGATTAACTTCAAAATGTTGCTTTTTCTCCATAAGAGAACTATACTAATTCCTACACAATTGAAAAAGATAAAAGTTAAGAAAATTGTCTGCATAAACATTTTAAAACTTTTGATACATACCTACCGGTATATTTAATATGAGGGCTGCGGAGTTGGAGCACAAATATTAAGTAAAATGTCCCCCCAAAAAATTTTTTTTGTAGCTAAATTTTTTTTTTTTTTTTGCTAAATAAGGTTTAGAACCTGAGCCTGGAAATTTTAAAATTGTGAAACTGGAGTTGGAGTGAGAGCCAGAAATTTTATAATGATGGAGTCGGAGTCGGAGTCGGAAAAAAATCCGTTTTTCAGTCCTATTTAATACCATGTATGAAAAGTGGAGATTTTGTGGGCTTTATCTACTTGCTTCAAATTCATTAAACAATTTTTATTTAATGAGTGTAAACTAATATAAAAGGTATTACTAGAAATCTACAAATTACTACTAATATTTAAAAATTAAATTATTATTAACTTAAGAATATGATTTATAACTTGAAACTTACTTATTTGCTCTGTTACATGTGATGATATAAATTCTTGCATGAAATAGCTGTAATCTATATATGTGAGTCTGATGTAGATCTCTTGACTGCTTGTACAGCTTTGGATTAAGGGTTCCAAGATGAAAAAGTGGATCACAACTCATGCGACTAAGTAACTCAAATGAAAAGTTGCAAACAATGTATCTGTAACCAAAAAAAATTTGTATTGAATTACTAGAAATCTTGTCATATTTACTAAAAGGGTAAGACATTGTCTCAACAAATGAACTCTTGAAAATAGATGTCATTTTATTTACTTTAAAAAAAAAAACGTACACACACCTACACACAGATGAATGTATGTAAGCATTTTTAAATAAAAACAGAAAGGCAGAGTAGAAACGATAATTGAGAAATATAGTTAGTTTTTTTTTAAGGGTGCACGGTAATGAATTGAATTGAAAATTAACTCGCAGTAGTATCACTCCTCAATGAATCGTTCCCATAAATATCATAATAACCTCATAATATCCAATTCAGACTTTTAACTTAGTTCAAAGATTTCTCCAGTTGTCAATGCAAAAGCTTCCAAAAAATGTTTTGAAAATTATGTATATAGCGTGAAATAGATTGTAACGACTTCTGCGCCAACTATCGATTAAGCATTTGAATATAACTCTGGATAAGTGACAGCACTTGCGGATCTTAAAGGAGTGGATATCACATTAGTTTCTGGGCTTACGATAATCGGCGATAATGATTTATTTCTATATAAGACTTGGTAATAGAATTTACCATCATGTAGATGCCATCTAAATTTATGGACTTCATTATTTAAGAGCAATGATTTTACTTTTACCTGCTATGGTTCCATTTGGGATAACATTCATTGCATTCAGATAAGCGACGGGAACATTCTTTGGATAATACTCCGAATGATTATCCGATTCCCGTTATACAACGAATTGCCAAATTTGCTGAAGCATTGTGAAAATCTTTACCAAAACAACGAATGACATTAATGATAACATCATTTTGTCAGATCATTACGATTGGCAAAGGTTGCGACCCGTGGAATAACATAGATCCGGATGGATTTCGCCCCCATAGCTTTTCCAAGTCCTTACTCATTCGGTATTGAACATAGTATTGGATAGGATCATAAAAACGGTACATGCCCTCGATACGCGAGCGCAAGTAGGCCACCTGTGGGGCAACGAAAAGGAGGAGATCCAAAATTCGGCGTATTTATCCAATGATATGATTCAAGTTGGATCTCATCAGGCATTATCCTTTTCGACTGGTTTAAGATTAATCCGAATGGATCTGTAGTCGATGTTATTTTATCAATGTTCTTTCCAGATGGCGTGTAACTTTAAATCCATATGACTGATTTCATTCGCATCTAATCTAACGATTGACAACTGATCAGGTATTAACGGGGTTGCATCTGACTGGTCATTTGCATTATCATTATCCTCGTCAGGTATATCGTAGTCTCTTTCGTAATTATCCCAAGCATCATCATTTATATGACGGTCTAAAGCATCTGTAAAAGATAAAGTGCTATAAGATTCAGTAGCATCCTCACTTATCACCAAATGGGGGATATTGTTCGTAAGTAACATCTAATACTTGTTTTGACATTTCATCATTTAAGTGGCGAAGATACTGACGTAGATATCTCAATGCTGTGATTTCATAAGGATATAATAATCTTATAACTGTTGCCTCACCAATATAGTTGAAAATAGAAAGAAATATATAAAAAGTTTTGTATTCATGTACTCTTATTAGCATAGGTATTTGCTTTACGATAAGTATTTTGACCTGTTTGTAGAAACATCATCATACAGACGTCTATTCGTCAATTTCGGCTCTTTAACTTTTTAATATTCACATTCAACAACAAATTAGAAATACCACCTGAAATGTCAACAAGATTGTGGTTCTTGACGTTGATTATACCCAACCGTAGTATTAATTATTTAGATGTAACTTCTGACGAAGAATTTAAATTTCTTGATTTCCTTAGACAATACGTTATGCTGAGAGACAAACACTTGCCATATTATTTTGATCTGTATTAAGAGGTTGAAGTTGTCACATACTTAGTAATCTTTCAAAATTAGCCTCTTTCCTCCTCATTTGCCTTCGTACGTCTGTTTGAAACAAATCATAGATTTTTTCATGTTTATTCATCTTACCAGTTACATTCGTCTTCGTTTGCAAAGTTTTATTTGATCTTTTCTCCCTTTCTTTAAGAGCACTCGTGGCTTTCCCAAGATGTTTTTTTTGCTTCACTGACATCGGGTTCTGAAAGCATATATATATATATATATATATATATATATATATATATATATATATATATATATATATATATATATATAGTGTTAGCGTAGAGTAGGATTTTGAAAGGGTCAGAACCCCTCCTAAATTCCTTCATTACCGGTTTGCGGAACGTTGAAAGAATCCTTACATCTCTAGTATCTTTCCAATTCAAAACCACGAAGAGATTCTCCGCTTCAGACGAGCCTACATAACGTTTTTGGGTATACCTATCTTGTTGGAAGGAAGTGTTGCCACAATAGTTTTTTTTTTTTCAGAAATTCCTTCGCGAGATTATAGCTCGTATAAAGATTATTAACATGGAAAGTTCTTCCTTCTTTTAGAAGATCTTTTGCAATAAATTCACCAACTTCTCTTACTAAACCAATTCTTTTTTATCTTGAGCAGCATATTTTCCGCCGTATAATTTCATTGAATATGCATACCCTTCAGAGCTACACAACTTGAAAAGCTTCATTCCATATTTGTGGGCCTAATTGGGAATGTACCGTTTGAATATAAGCCGTCCCCTCCATGGAACAAGAGTTTCGTCTTCAATAATTTTCACCTGGACAAAATACACGTTGAAACTGTGTAGATTATCTATGAGCGGCTGAATTGTCCCTATGCGGTCTCCTGCAATTTCTTCGTTATTCGAAAAATTAAAATTTAAAAATTATTTCGAATCTATTTCTCGACATAACACTCCCAGCGACAATGTTATAGGAAATAGGACGTTTCGACCAGTATGACGGAATGGTCCCCCCCTCTTGTCTAATCCCATCCACTAGAAAAATTAAATTCCCCAGGAATTTTATTTAGATAGGTGTCGTCGGCTTCCATTGATGATGTCTGGATTTTAGAAAAAATCTGAGTTACATACTTATTGGATTCCTCTGCAGTCAAGTTATAAATTTCATCAAGTAATAAAGAAAAAACTTCGTAATGGCCACCATTTTCGACTATAGGTATTTGTATTTCAGATTTCCCAGTAAATGGGAAGGAAGCCGATCTTCCACTAAAACATGTTCATTCGCCAGTTTCTTCAACAGATGTAGTAGAGCCGTTTTTCCCCTTGTTCATCTAAATTCGTATTCTCCTCTTCCGCATCATTTTTAGACAAACCACCCGACATGCGTATATCTACATCTTCATCCGAAGAATCTTCGCTCATCCCTGTAACTTCATCTTCAGATTCATCAGACAGCCAACATGTAGGTAGGATCGGTTGTCATCTTCCGAATCCTCAAAACTTAATAGGTCATTAATTTTAGAATACCAATCTGCCTTTTTCTGCTCCGTTTTATATGATGATAAATTAGTCACTAAATATATCTTTGATATCTGAAAAAAATTATGTATAATATAAATTATATATGATCAATTTCAATTTATCTGGTTTACTTATCAAACGATCATAGGCCCTAGTTTGGTTATCAAAATTCTTACTTTCACATCTACTGATTATCTCAGTCTTCTATTTTATTCTTTAATTCTCCATAATACATAAAAATTATTGAAAATACATACCTTAGACTTAGAGTATTTTGCGTGGGTGGGGCCTATTACACCGACACTTCAATGTATAAGTTGCGTTTGCTAAATCATATTTTGACTTGCCTCCTTCAGTTATAAAATTACAGCTTTTGCATTCCTGGCATAAAGATATCTCCTTTATTAATTCTACAAGTTTAGACTTTTATGAGAACATAATCACCACAATCTTCATGAGTTTCTTCATTCAAATTAAATCTTCAATAAATCAGGTTCAAACTCTTCAATCACCTTTCTCCTTTTCACATAATTCAATTGTTCTTCATCCTCCGATAGATCTAATAATAGTACCTCAAGATCATCTCAAAATTGGGGAAACTTCCAACTACAGTCCTACTTGCATTTTGGGATCCCAAGCCTTCCTCCGCTGATAGATCTTGTTCCATAAATTCAAAAATTGGTCTCTCTACCTCCCTTGTCAAGAGTATCCACCTCCATATTCCTTCCTTCCTTCAAGGGATCCCTCTACTTCCCTTGCCATGAGAATATTCTCAGGCAATATTTTTCGTTAATAAATTATTTAAAAAAGTCCTGGGTTATTGGATATTTCCTAAATTTAAGCATCGCTCGTCACCACATTAGAATTAATTTTGATCTAGTTGATTAACACCTGAAACACGTGTTGCCTCTTCACTTGAAATTTTTTACTCTATAAAGAGTATAGTATATATATATATATATTATAATATATATTATATTATATATATATATATATATTATATATAATATAGTAGAATATATATATAGTATATATAGTATATATAGTATATGATATAGTATATACTATATATTTACCCAAACGTTGAAAGTGTTGATTTGTGCAGTTTGAGAGTTCTTTGATAACCTATTACATCTTGTTTATGAAATTGATATTAAGAATTGATGGTAATATATCGTTAATTCTTTGCCTAATTGTATTATATTTGTTATCTGCCATTATCTTCTCTAACCTTGCTGTGTTTGTTGCTGTTCTTACTCTAATAATAACAGCTCTTGCAAAGTTCCAAAATATTCTGAGAAAAATGAAATGCATTTAAAATGATTTGATCTCCGGATTAGGCACATTTGCCTGAATTGCTGCTGCTCTCTATTTACACATGCAGTATGTCGAGCTAGATGGCCTGAAATAATAATGAATTTTGAATTTTCGGCTTTCAGCTCTTCCCGATGGAGATTACAGGAAAGTGCTTGAATCACACTCACTTATACCACAACATTAAAATTACTAGATGCTGCTTTTTAGCCCCTTTCAAATGTAGGATAGTAGTTTATCTCTACTACTGGGTTTCGTTGAAAAGGGTTACCCAGATTCTGAATAGGATTTTGAGTATAACTGAATTACTGTTTATTGTTGTAGAAATAATTTTGTGGATTATAGTGCTGGTGGTAGTTATGCATGTACATCAATATATGGATTTTGATGCTGCATAAACTCAACAACTGTTTAAATCTAACATTTGACAACGAAATTGCAGTTATGTCTGATCCATTACCAGCAACATTTGCTTGAGAGAGACGCGCTTCAAATATTGCGTTTTCCGTATTTGGAGGCTGATAATTATAGAGATTTGTATTCATGTACTCTACTATTAGCATAGGTATTTGCTTTACGATAAATATTTTGACCTGTAGATGTATTCGGTACTTTATTATTATTTACATTCTGATAAAATAATTCTTCAAATGAAGTTAAAGGAGGTGCAAAAAGTTTGTAGAAACATCATCATACGTCTATTCGTCAATTTCGACACTTGTTTATTAACTTTTTAATATCCACATTCAACAACGAATTAGAAACACCTCCTGGAGGGTCAACAACATTATGTGGCTCTTGACAATGATTATACCCAACCGTGGTATTATTTAATTGTTTATATGTAACTTCTGACAAAGAATTTAAATTTCTCAATACCCTTACACACTGCGTTATGCTGAGAGACAAACACTTTCCATATTTTGATCTGTATTTAGAGGTTGAATTTGCCACATACTTTGTTAACTTTCAAGATTACCTCTTCCTCATTTGCATTCGTACGTCTGTTTTGAAACCAAATCATGATTTTTTCATGTATATTCATGTTACTAGAGTTGCATTCGTCTTCGTTTTCAGTTATTTTGTTTGATCTTCAACCTTTTCTTAAGAGCACTCGTGGCTTTCTCAAGAAGTTTGCTTCACTGACATCGGGTTCTGAAAGCATATATATATATATATATATATATATATATATATATATATATACTATATATATATATATAGTATATATATATATAGTATAATAATATAATATTGCTGAGTTTAGCGAATAGTACGGGTAGGCATTATTGAATATGGATCAGAACCTCTCCTAAATTCCTTCATTACTGTTTTGCGGAACGTTGAAAGAATCCTTACATCTCAAGTATCTTTCCAATTCAAAACCACGAAAGAGATTGTACCGCTTCAGACAAGCGATGGTCATAACATTTTTCTAGAGCGGTGTGATACACTTTTCTTGTTGGAAGAAAGTGTTCTCATAACAGTTTTTTTTTTCTTCTGAAATTCCTTCGCGAGACCATAGCTCGTATAAAAATTATCAACATGGGAAGTTCTTTCCCTTCGCTCAAAAGATCTTTTTAGCAAGAAATTTCACCAACTTTCCTTGCAGAGAAAACAATTCTTATCTTTCCTATACGCAGCAAATCATGTTTTCCGCCCGGAAATTTTGCAACATATAATTTCATCTGAATACCTGCATTACCTAAATCACGAGCCCTACAAAACTTGAAAAGACTTCATTCCCATATTCCTGTGGGCCACTAATCTCGGGACCATGTACTCGTCTTGCAATATATGAGCGTCCTCCCTAACCTTTCCATGGTATACACCACATATTGTGCGTTCTACAGTAATATTTCACACTGGAAAAAATACTCGTGTTGAAACTGATTGAACGTAGAGTTATCTCATGAGCGGATACTTCGGACTGAATTCGTCCCTATTGCGCGTCCTCCTGCAATCACTTCCGTTTCTCTGGAGCTATATAAAAAAAAAAAAAAAAAAAACTAAAAAAAAAAAAAAATAAAAAAAAAAAAAAATCTCTTCGTTATTGGAAAAATGAAGAAATTTAAAAATTATTTCAAATCTATTTCGCGACACGACATTCCCAGCGACAATGTTATAGAAAATAGAACGGTTCGACCAGTTTGCCGGAATGGCTGGCCCCCCCCCCCCCCCCCCTCTTGTCTAATCCCATTCACAACAAAAACCCCAGGAATTTAATTTCGAGAGGTGTTGTCGGCTTCCATTGATGATATCTGGATTTTGCAATCAAGTTATAAACTTCATTAAGTAATAAAGAAAAAACTTCGTAATGCCCACGATTTTCCACTATAGGTATTTCAGATTTCCTAGTTAATGGGAAGGATGCCGGTCTTCCACTGAAACACGTTCATTAGCCAGTTTCTTCAACAGATTTAGTAGAGCCGTTTTCCCCTTGTTCATCTAAATTCGTATCATCCTCTTTCGTCATCGTTTTTAGACAAATCACCCGACACGCGTATATCTACACCTTCATCCGAAGAATCTAAACGCATCCCTGTAACTTCATCTACAGATACATCTGGCAGCCGACATGTAGGATCGGTTGTCATCATCCGAATCCTCAAAACTTAATAAGTCATTAATTTTAGAATACCAAAATGTCTTTTTTTGCTCCGTTTTATATGATGGTAAATTAGTCACTAAATATATCTATGATATCTGAAAAAAATTATGTATAATATAAATTATATATGATCAATTTCAATTTATCTGGTTTGCTTATCAAACGATCATAGGCCCTAGTTTGGTTATCAAAATTCTTACTTTCTCATCTACTGATTATCTCAGTCTTCTATTTTATTCTTTAATTCTCCATAATACATAAAAAATATTAAAAATACATACCTTAGAGTATTTTGCGTGGGTGGGGCCTATTACACCGACACTTCAATGTATAAGTTGCGTTTGCTAAATCATATTTTGACTTGCCTCCTTCAGTTATAAAATTACAGCTTTCGCATTCCTGGCATAAAGATATCTCCTTTATTAATTCTACAAGTTTAGACTTTTATGAGAACATAATCACCACAATCTTCATGAGTTTCTTCATTCAAATTAAATCTTCAATAAATCAGGTTCAAACTCTTCAATCACCTTTCTCCTTTTCACATAATTCAATTGTTCTTCATCCTCCGATAGATCTAATAATTGTAGTACCTCAAGATCATCCTCAAAATTATGGAAACTTGCAACTACAGTCCTACTTGCATTTTGGGATCCCAAGCCTTCCTCCGCTGATAGATCTTGTGCCATAAATTCAATAATGGGTCTCTCTACCTCCATATTCCTTCCTTGCTTCAAGGGATCCCTCTACTTCCCTTGCCATGAGAATATTCTCAGGCAATATTTTTCGTTAATAAATTATTTAAAAAAAGTTGGTATTGGTATTCCTAAATTTAAGCATCGTCGCCCAAGATTTAGTTTATAGTCATTGCCATCTAGTTTGATTAACCTGAAATTTAAATGAACATCACATTTTAATACCTCATAAAAGGTATATATATATATATATAATATATATATATATACTACAAACCTATATATATATATACTATTATTATACCTATATATCATATATATATACTATTAAACTACATC
>JABUQX010100549.1:22500-27500 GCA_015478945.1 Trachelipus rathkii | reverse complement strand
GATTGGTTAATATTTTTCGCGCTGTATAAATCTGTATTATTTCCTTCCATTATTTGCGTATTATCTAAATCAACAACACTTATGTCATTTGGATTAGAACCAAAAAAATAAAAACTAGCATTTTCTTTTAAACTCGGTAACTCATTTGTCCTATGTTCACTACTGCCATCGTACGTATATCCGAACCTTCCACAAGACTGTTGATTGTTAAAGTGTGAGCAGGTAATTTTTGGACTTTGATTACCAACAACATTCTGATGGTCGCGTTTAAAGTACTTTAATGTCGGAATAGCAAGTAAGCTAGTCTGCAGTATCCATACTAATGAATAAACTACCAGATGAATTTTCCTAATGGTATTTGAATCGATGTTACTATAGGCATCAGCCCATAACAATATAGCACAGCAAAGATCCAGGTAAAATATAATAATCTCCTGCAAAGAAAAATTATATATATATATATATATATATATATATATATATATATATATATAAAAAAAAAACGAGCTTATATAATATATATATATATAATATATATATATATATATATATATATATATATATATATATATATATATATATGACACCAAAGCAAGCCGAGCCCTTAGATCAGTTAGAACTAGTGTATCGAAGTTACGTCTGACGTTCGTTAAGTCTGATCAGTTTAGTAAGGTGTCTTATGTCGTCATTTTTCAGGGAGTGACATTGACAGTAGGGGAGGGGGCATTATTAAATCTAATTTTATATTCCTGAAGGGAGGGATGGTTCCCAGAGAGGAAAAGGGGCATCATTACTCTGGTTTGATGGTCCAATGTTTGTTCAATGCGAGATAATTCGGGGGGAATCGCTTGCATTATGGTGCTTTGTGGATATTCAGAGATTGCTCTCTCTCAACCGAATGTGGATGGTATGGTATGAAAAAAGCGTGTTGTACTTGTCAGAATAGTATATAGCTAGTGATTTTTTTTCCTTGGAGAAGGTTGGTGTTGTAATGTATGTCGTAGGGGATGGTCTGTTGAGTGATTTGCTGTAAAATTGGCATCCTATCATGTCAAGATGGGCCCCCATATAGGAAGAATTTTTGCTTTTGTTGTAAGTGATGGATGGGTGTGGAAGGGAGGCAGTCGGTAGCTATTCCGAGAGCTTTATTTTGAACGACCTATTTTTTTGGACTGGAATAATGCGGGTGCTCAAGCGGGTGAAGCATAGTTTAAGATGGGACGGAGGGATTGTTGGCCAAAATTTGTTTCGGTTAGTGTCTTCTCTTTTAATTTGTGTGTGGCTCTAGAGGTAATGTTTATGTGGGAGTGAATGTTGTGTGTGTGCATCAAAGGTTTAAGCAGCCTAGGATTGTGGATTGTTTATTGAGATGGAGTCTGTTTGAAAGGAAAAATGTTGGATAGGTATTTGAATCTTCTGTGAGGTGTGAGGAATGGGATTGGGGATTTTTGAGATAGGCAGTCATTGTATGTTGATAGCCATTGTTACAGTTTTATACGCATATATTGGTTTAGTTCTCGACTTTGTATTTACAGAGGGACTGAGTTGCAATTGTTAGGTCATTTGCGCAGCTAATGATTTTTATAAAACGGGATGTGGATTGTGGAAGATCGTGAATAAAAAGACTAAAGTGTTGAAGATGGGATGAAGCCCTAAGAGGGCCTCCATTATATAACCAGTTATATATGGAAAGTGGGGCGCCCTTGTATATGAAAAGCTGTGCGATCGGGTAAGAAATTTGTTATTTTCTTGTCATTAATGTTTTTGTTTCCAATACTTTGTCAATTAAGAGGGGAAGTGGAAAGATCAAATGCTTGGTTTGTTTATTGCTACCAGGAGAGTGTGGAAGAATGGTAGATTTTTGTTAAAACCTGTGAGAATGTTTGTGTTAGATCGGTTAAGTGGTGTGATTGAAATGTTTCTCTCTAAATCCATGTGTTGATCAGAGTGGGATAATTAGAGATATTCAATTCAGAATTAACCTTTCGAGAACTTTAAATATTGTAGTGAGTAATGGAATAGGTCTATAGGTTAGGTTTTAGTATGGGGTTTATGTGGAGGTTTCCATAAAGGTTTAAATAGTGTTGGTTTGCTAAGTTGTATCGAATACTTGAGGTAGGAACTGCTATGGGTTTAGTTTCTTGGTGTTTGAGGTGGATGTTAAATATTAAATATTTTGTCTTTACCTTCTGCTTCTGTTTTTGATAGCATCGAGTATCTCGAGCGGAGTGAATGGGGGGGGGGAAACTTCTTGGTGGAGGGTTGGGGGTATTTTTGGATTCCTTTAGAATGGTTTTATTGAAGTCTTGCAATGATTTGTCGAGATATGTAAAGTCAGCTATTTGGAAGGATTGTAGTAGTTCTTGTTCACTTAGATCAGTGTAAGCTTGTCATTTTGTTTTCTTATAGTTCGTGTTAAAGTGTGTGTGGCGGTGTTTATGCTGAATTGTAAATTAGCAGTGGGATATGATCAGAGGAGAGAAATAAAAATAAAAAAGAAATAAAAAGATAAAGAAAAAGAAATAAAAAAAAAAAAAAAAAAAAAAAAAAAAAAAAAAAAAAAAGAAAAAGAAAAAGAGAAAGAAAAAGAAAAAGAAAAAAAAAGAAAGAAAAAGAAAAAGAAAAAGAAAGAAAAAGAAAAAGAAAAAGAAAAGAAAAAAGAATAAAGAAAAGAAAAAGAAAAAAAAAGAAAAAAAAAAAGAAAAAAAAAAAAAAAAAAAAAAAGAAAAAAAAAAAAAAGAATATATATATATATATATATATATATATATATATATATATATATATATATATAATATATAATATATATATATATATATATATAATATATATATATATATATATATATATATATATATATATATATATATATATATATATATATATATATATATATATAAATATATATATATTTATAATTTTATATTTATATTTATATTTATTTTATATTTATATTTAATATTTATATTTAATATTTATATTTTTTATTTATATTATATATATATATATATATATATATATATTAATATTATATATATATATATATATATATATACATATATATATATATATATATATATATATATAATATATATATATATATATATATTTTTTTTTTATATCTTATATATTTGTATAATAGATATATATATATATATATATATATATATATATATATATATACCACAAACGAAAAGGGAACTTACTAGTAAGAAAGTAAATATTTCTTTGCGAAGAACGAAAGAAAAAGTATGACTAAGATATTATACATCCAATAATAATTTCGTTGAGCGTCATCAAGAGCTGTTGAAACAGGTTGAGTGAATCCCATCTTCGAAGATTCCGTGAAAAGGTGAATTCCAAGTAAGAATACAATGCAAAACCTAGAAATATATATATATATAATATATATTATATATATATATATATATATATATATATATATATTATATATATATATATATATTATATATTATAATATATATATATTATATATATATATATATATATATTATATATATTATATAATATATATATATTATATAATATTATATATATATATTATATATAATATATATTAAAAATGAATTCCATAAAAAAATATATATATATATATATATATATATATATATATATATATATATATATATAGTTTATTTTAATTATGCAAAACATTGTATTTATAATTTCATCAGTTTTGCTTCATTCAGTTATGTTGCTATCAAATTGGCTTAGTTTGACAATCCTGGTAAATCTTAGTTTTGCAGTAAAATAAAGAAAATCTGATTAAGCATCATAACTTCATACTATCACTATTACAATGACTACTTTTTTGCTTAACTTTCTAATCTTATTTCTACTACTCCAAGGAGTGCTTGTGCAACTTCTATCAATTTTATGACCCTAGACTTAACTGCCGTGCTCAATCTTACGTACATCACTAGTAAAGTCAGTTACACACCATCAGTTTTTCCAATTTTGACTAGCACGCTATCAAACGCATTGGACAGTGGCATATCGGCCTTTGATTTAACTTTGGATTCCGGTAGTTTTCCAATTCCTGTGTAATTTAGTAAACCTCTCACTGACCTTTGCTCACCGGATAAAAAATTATACCAAAATTATATTCTGCGTTCTACAATAGTTTATAAATAACCCGCTTTTATTTGCAATATATACACACATTAAAATACTTCTACTTTTTTTTAATAAAGGTTATAGTTGCAAATAAATAGTATTTATAATTTCAATTATATTCCGATGTTATAAGTACAATTTCCTCGAATGGCACAACTCAAAAGGAGCTAATTAAGGGGTTAATTGTGGTTTTTGATGGAATTATATAATTTACGGTAATCAGAAATAGATTTTATTTATTTTAAACTAAAATTTTAGTTTTAAAAAGTCAATTTTGTGTACTTTTTATTATCGGTCTTAAATGAGATTTTTTTTTTATCATTTTCAAAATTATTTTATCGTGCAGTTAAATTATTTTTTTCTTAGGTATTTAAGTTAAATGAAAACCAATTAAACAATACCATCGGGAAGATGCACAGCAGGTTGGCGTACATGCATAGCAGACTGTTCGCTGAAGCGCTCGCTCCAAATGCTGCTCGCGAGGTGCTGATTAACGCTTACTCTGCGCTGAACCTGCGAAAAGTTTATATATATATATATAATATATAAAAATATATATATATATATATATATATATATATATATATATATATATATATATATATATATATATATATATATATAAACTAAATGTAAATATAACTATAGATTAAACTTTTCACCTCAACATGAAATATTTTAATTCTGAGAAATTGTCGACGTGCTACCGGCATTCGTTAAAAAATCCCTCAAATCAAATAATTTAAAAATCCAATTCTCTTTATAATCCTTAGAAAATTGTCCATATATATATATATATATATATATATTATATATATATATATATATATATATATATTATAATATGTTTATATATATATATA
>JABUQX010100549.1:0-17500 GCA_015478945.1 Trachelipus rathkii | reverse complement strand
AGGCGCAATATTCCAGCGCAAACGATAAATATGACATCAATGTAAACTATTCAAATATACTATGAGTCATTCATTTTTATTTCATACTTAAACATTTTTATTAAAAACATTTTCGCAAACCTAAAACTGTAATTCATTACAGCCCTATTATTTAAAACATATTTATTAACATTATTTTTTACTTAATACTTTTTATTTAATACTTTTTAATTTATAAATTTTTAAAAATTGTATGTAAGAAGAAAAAATCCAGAGTGTCTGATATATAATCATTTTATTTTAATAAAATTGTACGAAATTTTATTAAAAACATATTACATACCTTAAAGCAGTAAATCAGTAAATCAATAGAGGTGTTAACTAACACCTAAGGGATTAGTATGCTTTTGTTTTACTGCTTTACTGCTTTAACTTTCTGCTTTACTGCTTAAACTTTCTGCTTTTTACTGTTTTAACTTTCTGATTTACTGTTTTAACTTTCTTGCTTTAACTGCTTTAACTTTCTGTTTTAACTGTTTTTAACTTTCTGCTTACTGCTTTAACTCATATGTTTTTACTGCCTTTAACTCATATATTTATTAACATTACATTCCTTAAAACAGTAAATCAGTAAATCAATAGAGGTGTGACCTAACACCAATGGGTGGGATTAGTATGGCTTTTTTTACTTGCTTTACTGCTTTTAACTCATGTTTTTAACTGCTTTAACTCATATGTTTTACTGCTTTAACTCAATATTTTTATTATTATTATTATTACTATTATTATTCTTAGTGTCCAATTTACTAGCATGTCCTAATTATTTAACACACGACACACATACACACATACACACACTCACAAACCACCCACACCCACCCACCCACACACACCAAACAATCTCCATAGGCACTACACTAACCCCATAGACATTTACACTCTCCCATAGACACTTACAACTTCACCCATAGACACGTTAAACACATAACACTTACACTCATATACCTTACAAACACTTACACTTACACACACACACACACATTATACTAAACTGACCAACAACCCACACACACACACACACATCCGACAATGACTTTACAGTCATATTACGCCTTAAATATATGTAATCAAAAATAAAATCAATAAATGGCAAGCCAGATAAATAAAATCAATAATTGGCAACACAGATAAATAAAATAGAAATAAATGGCAACCCAGAAAAATAAAAATGGTAATGAATGAAAGAGTAATACAAATAAATATTTTATTTTAGCAATATATACATATTTCAAAATTATACATTGAAATTAAATATACATATATCAAAATTATACATTGAAATTAACACAATGGAATTAACGTTCCATCATATCCCTGTGCTACAGTGCGGGCACTACCTAGAACAAGATTCCGTTTATTTGATGTATGGCGAAACCTTTTAATACCGTTGATTAAAATGACATTTCCTACTTTATCGGCCCGCATTTTCATATCAGGAACCTTAACTTCGCGGTAATGGTTTTCGGTATTTACATGTGGTTGGTCTGAGTCATCTAGATTATGGATATCTTTTGTGAAGTGAAGATTCTCATCTTCCCTCATCATTTGCGTACAGCTACAATGCTGTTACGGTCCTGTATCCTTGATCATATTTGTAGAAGTGAATTGTCGGTCGTTTAAGACCATCCATCAACGATTCTTAGTTTTTTCAGACATCCTTAATCATCTTACGAAGTTAAATCTTCGCCATGGCCTTGGAAATTAACTATGTGTTTCGGTGTCTTTGTTCAAGTTAATTCCTTTTGCTTTAAATGTAAGCATAACTTGGTCATTCTTCCTTTTATCCGAATGGCGTAGATTTTTAGGGCCAGTGCATCACAAAACTATCAGCTATATCTCCAGGCCCTATTTCATCCCCGTCAGGTTTCCTAAGAATTTTCCAGTATCAGGAATATATTGACCTTTACGGGCTGTGAAGACACAACTGTCGGTATCACAGTAAAGTACGCGTTGACCTAGAGAATCGAGGAGATTATATAGTTCCACCCTAGCGTAGGCGGTGGTGAAGGATGCAACAGCTACATTCGTGGCCTTTGCTGTTTTATTAGTGAAGGCAGTGTGTGTGACTTCAACTATATGTTTATCATCCGCTACAATGATATTTCTCACCTCAAGATCAGCTCTCTTCATTAATTCCCAGACCTGTGCATAGCTCGTGCAGACGATGTCTTCATTCTTTGGAATACGTTGAGCTAGTTTTCCCCATAATGAATTGAGGAGTAGTTTAGCTATATAACGCATACCAGGATTACTTTTAATATTGACTGGATCAAGTGTTACACCCTCAATGTCCTTGAAATCTCGCAGGTATTGAAAGAATTCTTCACAGTCTTTATCGGTTATTCCATCTGGTAAACCCGAAGCCTCAGTTTTCCATTTCAAGAATGTTTCAATGTATTTGCCGAATATGTCATTTGAAGGAGTAAATTTCCATATTTCGTGGATCTTTTTAATCTCATAGCCTTTCTTTACAGCTAATTCTAACTCTGGACTGCAGTATACCCCTTTTAACATACGTTGATTGTCCGTATGTCTGCATTTGCCTTCATAACCACATGCGCTGCATGTTCTACAAAGTGAAAATATTAACCGATTGTCATGTCGTGCAGGCAGAACAGGAGTGTACAGATTCTTAGGAGGTAACACGGAAACATACGATAGGCCGAAATAAGTGGTATTCATTTCTTGGACGAACTTTTCTATGGAAGGAAGATCCCTACCTACGAGTTTCGTGGGTGTCCCTGCTGGAAAGGGTTTTGTTTTCTGGACAAAAGGATACAATGAAGTGAAGTCTAGGTACTTCAATTGAACGCCTTCTGTAGGTGGAAAGTAATAGACGAAGGGTTCTGTACGGCCACCGTACAAGGCTTCCCCTACCTCTAGTTTCGCATTTGCAAGTTCATTTCCAATTGATTGGACATATCTACCTAACTTCTCAGTTCGTGTTTCGTCGTTGGTGTTTACAACAGTGACCTCACACTCTTTTTTCATTTTCGACCATTCGCATTCCCATATTCTAATTACTTCATACCCTTGTGCTTTATAATCCGCTTCTTGCCTCATGGTCTTACTGTACCTATCAAGACTTGACACGCCATGGAGACTTTCTAAGCCTTCCTTGCATGCTTGATGACCATGCCATACACAGCCGTGGAAGAGCAAGACAATCTTCTTCATGGCTGTACCAGTTGGAGGAGGGGGGCGCCTGTTATTCAATTCTATCATTTGTTCATTAACGTTGAGTTGACTGGAGGCTAAGAACTCATTAAGGTCAAGGGGTACGTAGTCTTCAGCTGGAATTTCAACGTAGCCGTCGGGTTTTAGGTACCTGTTTTTGATTTTAAATTTACGCTCGCCACCATTCCTCGCATGTTCGATTCGCATACCCATATACATCTCCATGAACGTAAGCCATTTCACACCATCATACGAGTAGTTTGAATCATCAGTACGTCCTATATGGGCCAGTGTATTTTCAGGCATATAGTGCATTTTATATACCATGAACGATAATGCAGCAATGGTAGAGCAATCAAGTAGACAGTCAACTTTATGATCCTTAAGGAAGATACCTCTGAATTTCTCGAAGGATTGACGAAGAATATTAACATCTTGAATGCAGTACGTTGTACATTCCTTCATGATATCGTAGTCCTTATTGTTAAATGTTTGATACCAACGTTCAAAATCAGCCTTTTCACTGTTGGACATACGATGTGTCTCAAAGGTTTCCTTAGCCGGAATTTTTCCCTTGTAATTTATATTCTCTAGGGTAAGAAAACGGTAAGGAAAGAATCCTTTAGAAACCTCACCTGAAAGGCCCATGCACTTAGGGAGTTTTTTCAGCGCACAGGGCATAAACATTAACGTGTCCTTAAAATGGATATTGTGGTTAGCTGTCATAGTTATAATTTTGGTTCCACGTTTCACAGGGTTGGAGGATATGGAATGGACGGTAGGTCTGGCAAGCAGTTTGCTGTAAACAAACTGATTGTCGAACTTACCGCCATTATGAGCCGCAACTAGTATGTTTGACTTCTTGTGTTTTTCAGCAAATCTGAATATATAGTTGAGAAATAGATCGACGGGGCACTTCTCATACTCTTCTGTTGCTTCCAGATTCAGTTTGAATATTTCAGTCCGAGCCGTACCGCAAGTCTCACATGGTGATGAATTGTCTATTTCCTCCTCCCCGCAGTTATTGCATACTAACATACTCACTAGAATATAGGGAAGCATGTCAGTTTTTACGCGTCCTCCTTCCTCTTCACGCTTATCATGATTATAGGTTTCGATGTCGTAATAGAAGGTAAAGGTGGGCTTACGCTTGGCGAAAGCTTTATCTGTTGGAACCTTGATTTTCTTCATAAAACATTGGTGATTATCACCTTCTATTCCGTACTTTACGTCGCATACTCCACATTTAATATGCATGCAATCATGTTGGTGTTCACCTTTTTTATTAGCTACTATCTCATTGTCGCATAATGTACATACTTTAAGGTATTTGCATGTGAGGTCTTTATGCAGTTTAAGACATTCCTCATTATAGAAATCCCGATTGCATTTATCACAATGTAAAAGCGTAGATGTGTCCCCCGGCAAAGCTTTACATTTATAAGTTAAGCATTGTCCGCACCTGTATTCAGTGCACTCTGATTGTAAATGATTAATTAAATGGTCAGTGAAGCTATAACACTGATGACAAAAAACAGGACCCTTGATATTCTTAGGATCTACACTTCCTAGAGCTATCTTGATGGAATCTCCGGGAAAAGGATAATAATAATGGGTTTTCTCGGAATCATATCCTATTACAAAGAGAGGTAAGTCCCTATTCTGTTCGTGCGGTTTAAACATTATCTCGAGTTTACCGTTCTCATCTTTAGTAAAAACAAATATCCTGCACTGTAATTTTTCCTCTATTACTGTAAAATCCTCAGCCTTTAGGGGAACTTCATAAGTCAACCCGCATCGATCTGCAATATCTTTACCTATTTCATGTAGATCATGAGGAGTAAAACCTTTTATTTTAGGCGCAGCTTGGCCTGGCTTTTTAGGTACATGAGTGTGGAGCTTATAGCATGCAGCTATAGCCCTGAAACCACATCCTACACTGGTTGTTATTTCCCTATTCTTGTTATTTATACCGGTGTACTGTATTATTGTAAGGGTGTATAAAGTTTACCGAAGAAGGGTCAATTGGTCCGTTACCCTCCGGATTGTGACATATCTGAACATCTACAATGAAATCATCCAACATGGCTTGATCTCCAGACTGAAAGAGTTCTAGAAAACGGTCCGATAAATATTGAGCCAGATTCGGTCGAGAAATCATTTCATGAGGTATTCGTATATGGAATTGACCTCCATTCCTATCCGTAAAAAGGAATCCTGCACGGAGGGTATATTCCCGATATACCACTGTTCCTCGTACCTGTTCTATCACACTGTGAATGACCCCTACTAGTACGTCATTAATGTTGCGAATTCCGTTAAAGATCTGGGTTGTATCGACACGTACTCTGAACCGGTGGTGGTCGATAATCCCTGAGTTACGCGTAGATCCTTCACGTGTTACCTTTAACAACTCTGTCGAGAAAGGTGTAGGCGGTTCATCAACCTCCTCCTCATCATCATGAAATACCTCTATACGTGAAGGACCCGCAACAGCCCCGTCATCAGCGATCCGTCCTGGATTCCCTTTCCGTTTTTGCTTTTTCTGGAAAAAGAATGAAAATTCATAAACAATCGAATACATACTATTATGTAACAATATTTTTCAGTAATATTTTTCAGTAATATATAGAATAATTAGATTGTAACTTACCGAAGATTCCGAAGTTGGGATATTCGTTTCAGATAAGGGTGAGGGGGGCTCTTCATGTGTATTTGGAGATTCTTTGGGTGCATCAGTGTTTAAGTCTGATTGTTTACGGCAAGCGGTTGCAGATGATTTCTGTTGAAAGGAGAAAAAGAATGAAAATACATAAACAATCGAATACATACTATTATGTAACAGCATTTTTCAGTAATATTTTTCAGTAATATATAGAATAATTAGATCATAACTTACCGTAGATTCCGAAGTTGGGATATTCGTTTCAGATAAGGGGGAGGGGGGCTCTTCATGTGTATTTGGAGATTCATTGGGTGCCTCGGTGTTTAAGTCTGATTGGAGACGTTTGCGACGTTCAAGCTCAGCCAACAGTCTTCTCTTAACAGGCCTAATTGCATTCCGTCCACCTCCGACTTTGTTGACACATTGGCCCTTGACTGTTTCAACATTAGCACACTGTAATGAAATAGCATTATAAGTATATATATATATATATATATATATATATATATATATATATATATATATATATATATATATATATATATATATATATATATATATATATATATATATATATATATATATATATATATATATATATATAAATAAGAATATCTATTGTAATAGCGTCTATGAATATAATAACGCTTAAGAAATAATATAGAAACTTACTCTAGGACGAATCCTATTATCAACGGGTTGGGAATTAAGAAATAAGTCCATCTTTCTCTCCGCTTCAAGTAGAGGTCGCACACATTCCTCATCATTATCCGTAGATATATCAAGATCAACTTCATTAGTGGTCGCTGGTACAGGAAGGGGTATTTCGTTCTCGGTCGGTTCAACCACCTTACGCTGTAAAATAAATATGAATATATATATATATATATCAGCATATAGTGAGTTATATATATATATATATATATATATATATATATATATATATATATATATATATATATATATATATATATATATATATTTATAGTATATAAATAAATATATATATATATATATATATATATATATATATATATATATATATATATATATTATAATAATAATAATAATAATAATAATAATAATAATAATAATAATAATAATAATAATAATAATAATAATAATTTAACATCACTTACCCTTTTGCATGGTTTGATAGCATTCTGTCTTCGGCCATCATCAGCTTCGACTGCATTTTCATAGGTACCCACAGCTTCCGCTAATTCAACCTCTTCGACTACTTCTACGAGCACGGTTTCTGATACAGGTTCGACATCTCCACTGAAAGTGCGTTTTAGACCACGTTTTTGATTATTTGCAGCCATATTTTCGTTTTCTTCTACAATTCTTGTCAACTAACGTAAAACACTGAAACAGAAATGTATATATATATATATATATTTATATATATATATATATATATATATATATATATATATATATATATATATATATATATATATATATATATATATATATATATATATATATATATATATATATATATATATATATATATATATATATATATATATATATATATATATATATATAAACATTATTACATTAGAGAGTATGCAAATATGAGTTAAAGCAGTAAAACATGAGTTAAAGCAGTAAAACATGAGTTAAAGCAGTAAAACATGAGTTAAAGCAGTAAAGCAGTAAAACAAAAGCATACTATTCCCTTTGATGCTAGGTAACACCTCTATTGATTTACTGATTTACTGCTTTAAGGTACGTAATGTTAATAAATATATGAGTTAAAGCAGTAAAACATATGAGTTAAAGCAGTAAAACATGAGTTAAAACAGTAAAGCAGTAAAACAAAAGCATACTATGCCCTTTGGGGGGGTGTAACACCTCTATTGATTTACTGATTTACTGCTTAAAGGTACGTAATGTTAATAAATATATGAGTTAAAGCAGTAAAACATATGAGTTAAAGCAGTAAAACATGAGTTAAAACAGTAAAGCAGTAAAACAAAAGCATACTAAGCCCATTGGTTGTATGTAACACCTCTATTGATTTACTGATTTACTGCTTTAAGGTATGTAAAGTATATGTTTTTAATAAAATTTCGTACAATTTTATTAAAATAAAATGTTTATATATCAGACACTCTGGCTTTTTCTTCTTACATACAATTTTTAAAAATTTATAAATTAAAAAGTATTAAG
Organism: Trachelipus rathkii; assembly: GCA_015478945.1. NCBI lineage: Eukaryota > Metazoa > Arthropoda > Malacostraca > Isopoda > Trachelipodidae > Trachelipus > Trachelipus rathkii. Next base: position 9,438 of record JABUQX010100549.1, on the reverse strand, counting down.
TAAAAATATAAAAGAAAAATAATGTTAATAAATATATGAGTTAAAGCAGTAACGGAGGTTGAGAGCCTTCGAAGCTGAACCATCAATAAATCTGAGTCATCAAAGATGAACCATCATTATAGGAGACATCAAAGTTGAGACATCAAAATATCGTGTGGGCGTGAGTGAAAGTGACTGTGGGTGAGTGTAAGTGTAAGTGTCTATGGTTGGGTGTATAAGTGCCATAGTGTAAGTGTCTATGGCTGAGTGTAAGTGTCTATGGATGTATAAGTGTCATAGTGTATGGTTGTATAAGTGACATAGTGTGTTTGTGTGTGTGTGTGTGTATGGGTGTGTGTGTGTGTGTGTGTGTGTAAGTGCAAGTGTCTATAGGTTAGCGTAAGTGTCTATGGGCGAGTGTAAGTGACTATAGCTGTGTGTGGGTGTGTGTGTGTGTGTGTGTGTGCATCTGGTGTGTGTGTGTGTGTGTATTCTGTCATGCTAGAAATGCTAGAAAAATGCTAACTCATGCTAGGAAGCATCCCAGCAACTTTGTAATACACACCAATCGAATCCTCATACCTTATGTAACATAGGGGTAGACACCCATATTTAGGCTATTCTAGGCTCAGAGTAGGCTAGAAAAGGCTTGAAAAAAGTGGCACTCAGTTGGCACTCACTTGGCACTATGTGGCACTCACTTGACACTCATTGGCACTCACTTGGCACTCACCTGGCACTCATCTAATACTCATAGAACACTAATAGAACACCCTTACATATATATATATATATATATATATATATATATATATATATATATATATATATATATATATATATATATATATAGTATATATATATATATATATATATATATAAAGCGCCTATGAACAAACTTCTCTTGCTTAATGTTGGTAATAATATTCAAATTGAACTTGAGGCTTTTAGCACAGGCAACGGCAGGTATTTTTACTAAAAAAACTCTAATGCTATATTGTCCTGTTATGTTGCTGTAACGTCACGTTCAAAATCAGTTTTTTGTATTTTAGATTTTGTTTTTTTCATACGCACACCCAGTGCTAATAATGCTACACAAACGAGATAAAAATAATGATTCCACGTTTGTCTTCGAAATCGGTTTAGATGAATTAGAGAAAGTATATCCATATCAAATACATTATAAAATATTGTAAATGTTATAAATGTATTTATTTTACAAGTTTAAATTGTATATTATGAATTAACTCCTATATGTGCAATATCCTGGGCGAAACATTTAAAACGAAAAATATAAAAACTCTTCGAGAGAGGAAGGCGTGTTCAGGATTTCAGAGAGGATGCCAGATAGCATTTTATATATATATATATATATAGCAGCAAAGAGCAGATATATATATATATATATATATATATATATATATATATATATATATATATATATATATATAATATATATATATATTTTTATATATATATAGTAGTGAAATAAATAAATTGGACTAGTTAATAAATAAATTATATTAGTTAGCCCCTCGGAGAAAAATATTTATTATATTCTGGATAAATATTAAATAAATATTTTTATTTTATTTAATTAAAAATATGTTAAATTATTTTATTATAAATTTGAAAAGCTATGTATTATAACTTCAGGCTATGTTAATTATGAATAGTTATTTGGGAAGATTAATAAGGGCATGGAGATTTTGAAAAACTCGAATTCCCTTATTTATTTAGAATGCCTTCTGCACCTTTTGGGTGAAGAGGAAGCTCTTGTACAAGGGCTGTAAAGAATATAGTTACATTGTATGCCTGGCCAGCTTGATGAAACAATATTCCTTTACAATATTTTAAAAAACCCAAATAATTCCTTTTGCATAAAAGCGTATTATGTTAAGGCTTTAAATTACCAATACCCCTTCTAGGCCTAAAGATTGACTATTAATACGGATTTTATATATACAGGGTATATATATATATATATATATATATATATATATATATATATATATATATGAAAGATGAATTTGAAAATATAGTATGGTTCTCGGAGGTCCTATAAAATATTTGGTATAAGTTTTAATAAAAAACGAAGTGTTTTCGTAAAATATAATACTTGCCTTGAACTCTCGTTGTTTCAAGTTAAAATAATAATAATTACAACGTATGAAAGTACACCTTAGCTATTGGCCTTTCTACTTAGCGGTTCTTTGTGCGTGGTTCTTTGCTACGAATGCGACGGACTCCGCGGAACTTGTTAAACGCGACGATGGCGAAGACGATGAATTTGCGATTCATCCCGACGAAAACGACGATTGAAAATTATGACGATGATTAACAAAACGCAATATAAAACAAAATGGCGGACGCAAGTCAACAAAAAATTAAAAACAAAAAATAAAAAAATAAAATAAAATAAATAAAATCTAAAAATAAATAAAAACACCCATGAAGGTAGCTGGAGTAAAATATCCACCTGATTAGTGATTGTGCTCATCAAGTCAGGTGGTGCTAACACCGGAATGACTCTGTTACTCCCAAAGATATAGGAAGCCGGTCTCGGCTCCCGGGTGACGAGAGATTTGGACTTCGTCCCTCTGTCCTCCAAGGTCGGCTCGAGCCCCTAAATGGGAAAAAAATTTTTTAAAAATATTCAACGAGAAAAAAAAAAAAAAAAAAAAAAACCCTTCTTAAAATTTTCCGTTGATTCCAAATATATAATTTGTTTTATTATAGTTGTTCTCCATTTCCTTGAGTCATGACGTCAGCTTTAGATTGACCGACTCATATATATATATATATATATATATATATATTATATATATATATATATATACATATATATATATAGTATATTATTGTTATTATATATATGATGTATATATATATATTATTGTTATGTTGTTAGTTATGTTGTTATGTATATATTATATTATTATATATATAAAAACATATCTACATTTATTAAAGATATCCTGTGATATATATATATATAGATATATATATAGTTATATATATATATATATATATATATATATATATACATATGTTAGATATTTATATTATTATATATATATATATATATAAGGAAAAGAAGATAGATATGTAGTTATATATATATATATATATATATTATATATATATATATATATATATATATATATATATATATATATATATATATATATATATATATATATATATATATATATATATATATAGAAGATATATATATATATATATATATATATATATATATATATATATATATATATTTTTATATATATATTTTTTTTTATATATATATATTTCTATTTTTATATATATATATTATTATATATAATATAGTGAGATATATATATATATATATATATATATATATATATATATATATATATATATATATATATATATATATATATGTTATATATATATATATATATATATATATATATATATATATATAATTTTAAATTGAAATTTTTTTGGAAAAGTTAACTTTCGTTCTTAAATATATCTTTAGTATGGATATCTGATTTGTGAATAAAGCTCAACGATCAACAAGGAATATTGAAAAAAAGTCTTGGAGGGTTGCCAACAGAATTTCTGTAATGTACCAAAGAAAATACAATAATTTAGTAATAATGTATTTAAATTATAAAATACAAAACAAATGAAATTTTGGATCATGTCTTTAGAGTGGGTCCATATTCAAATGCATATTGATTGCATGGATTCGAACACATCTGAAAAAAATCAAGATGAAACTGTATTGCGTCAAAATAAAACTATACTGTAGTAAAAGAGCTTCACGCCTTTAAAAATTTAGAAAAAAAAGGATCTGCTACCTTGAACGTAACTGTTTAACTAACATAACCTTAACGTAACCAGACTTATATTATTATATAATTTATTTCACTTTCCATCATTTCAATAAACAACAAAACATGCTATATTACATTTATATAAATATATCGGGAAAAAGTTCAAATTCTTCTCATTATGAGCGCACCGTTCTACATTTTGTTTGATAACTGGGACTTATGAAAAAAAATTGACTTCAGCTTCATGGACACATAATAATCGACATTATCCGAAATTTTACCATTTTTTTTTAAAAGTTTTAAGATAAATTTTTTTTATTTTTTTAAATTAACTAATGAAATGAATACAGCATAGGTTTATAACTTTTTTTTTTATATATAAATTACATAGGTTACAATATTCTTTTTCCTTATTCGTACGGGTATCCATGTGTAGTCCCCTGACCTTTTACAACCGGAGATTTTAATATATATATATATATAATATATATATATATATATATATATATATATATATATATATATATATATATATATATATATATATATATATATATATATATATATATATATATATATATATATATATGTAGTATATATAAGTATATATATATTAAGTATATATATATATATATATATATTATATATATAAGAGATATATATATATATATATATATATACATATATATATATATATATATATTAGTTATGTTATATATATATGATATATACATATATGAACACATACATGTATGAGCTATATAGAAAATGTATCATATATAAATTGTAGATAATATTATGGTCTGCTTATTATGATTATTATTATATTGTTACATACATATTAAGATATTATTATATTATTACATATATAAATATATGTTGTTATTATTATATTATTAATATATATTACATATATATATATATATATTATATATATATATATATATATATAAAAAGGTTATTATTATATATATATACATATATATGTTATATTATATATTATATATATATATATATATTATTATATATATATTATTATTATTATTATTATTATATTATTATAGGAAGTAGATACTCTACGTTATTATATATACATATTATGTTATTATATATACATATATATAGGTTAAACTTATATTATATATTTTTTAGAGACGTTGCAATACATATCAAAAAAAGTTATATATTATTATATATATATACATATATGATATATATATACATATTATTACATATATATATATATATATAGTTGAGTAAAGAATAAAGAAAGATATAGTATATAGTTATATATATTACATATATTATATTATATATATTATTATATATATATATATATATATATATATATATATATATATATATATACGTTATATATTATTATTATTATATATATATATAAGGTTATAAAGATATATATTATTATATACATATTATTATATATTATTACATATATATTAAAGAAGCCTATAGGCAAGCATATATTATATATATTATATATATATATATGTTATATATACATATATATTATTATATATATATATTATATATATATATATATATATATATATATATATATATGGGCGTATGCATGGGGACAGAGGGCACTTGCTCCCTCTAAATATTGGCGAAAAATAATGAACCTTATATGTTTGCCAGACGACGTTTTAAAGGGTTTATTAGTAGAAAAACTGAAAAAGGTAAATCAATCGATAGATAATGAAGTAGTAATAGCTAATTACTAACGTATTATAAACTTACATTTTTTTAAGGGGTTTAATGTGTTTTCGTTTTCATATTGGCTTGAAGTCAACTAGTTGTGCGCTTTTATACAGCTAGCTTCTGACATTTCGCCAGCTCAGTATGTCGATAGCATTTGGCGGCTGCCAAAGCTGCTAAATCAATCATGAAAGGCGTACCCGTTGATATTCAGCTGCAGACAGCACATCAAAAAGCAATTTTGAAGACCATAATTTTCTGCGAAACCCATGACTTACCTTTAAGAGGTATAGGCCTGCATGAGGGAATTTTTGAAGACCTGATTAAACTTCGAATAGAAAGTGGTGATGTGGAATTGAAAGAACATATTCAAGGACAGAAGAATGGCGTCTGGACTTCTCCGATGATTCAAATTGAATTTATCAATTTGTGTGGAATTATCATAAAAAAACATGATTGTTGCGGATGCAAAAAAGTTCTGGGGTTTGAAGTTCTTGCCAAAACGATTGATTTGTACTTAGAAAAAGAAGGTTTGGATCCGAGTCTATGCGTTGGTCAGGGGTACGACGGCTGCGCAGCAATGGCAAGGAAAGAACATGGAGTTCAAAAGAAACTGCGGGAAAAATATAAAAAAGGATTTTATTTTCACTGTGTAAGGGATCGGCTTAATTTAGTCATTAATGACCTAAACATTATTCCGGAAATTCGAAATACTATTGCTACAATTAAAGACAAACTTTTACAGAGACTACACCCTAAGAAGAAAATACATTCCGAACTTGCCTAAACTTTGTGAAACCCGTTGGACTCAAAAATACAAAAATGATAAAAATCGTTGAAGGGTTTGAAAAATTGTCAAAGGAAGGCAACAATCAAACAAGAAAAACAGCTTTTCTATTATACTGTTCGGCAACAAGACCCAATTTCATTATTACCTCTTCCGTAATAGCCAAATATTTTGCTTTAGTTGAACCAGTGGTTAACATTATTCAAACAAAAAATATTGACCTTATGCAGTGCCCTGATCATGTCCAAAGAATTTTGAAAGCTGTCAAAAACCAATGCAAAACTACTGATCAAATAATTGCTGATCTGCTCTTATTCGCCAATGTTATTACTGCTGAGTTTTGAGTAGAACTTGCACCACCTAGAAAAGTACAATCCCAACAACATAAAGCAAATCATCCTGATGAAAGTTATACTGAATATTGGAAGCGTTCTGTACTTGTACCTTATCTTGACTCACTTTCATCCTCTTTAGAGAATAGATTTTCAGAAAACAACCTGCCTGCATTTCATCTTTTTCATTTGCATCTGTTTCTTATGTTAGGTGCTCCCGTAGCCAATTTGAGTGAGAAAGTAAATTGCTTTTCAGAGGTTTATGATCTTGATATCAACAAAATTCATACCGAAACTGACATGGTATACCTTGTGGCTGGATAAAAAAAAAATATATAAACACAAGACATGGAGCTTACTGAAGTTATTAAAGAGACCGGACCATTTTTTCCTCAAATCGAAAACCTGTCTACTAATTGTACTGGTGCTACCGAGTTCAACAAGTACCACTGAAAGGTCTTTCAGCATTCTGCGAAGAGTAAAGACTTGGCTAAGAAACACAATGAACGAAGACAGTCTTAATGGACTATGTAGGATGAGTATTCATTGAATATTAATAAGTGAAAAAAATGAACGAATTGGAAACAAATGTAATTGCGAAATTCGCTGAAAATCCAAGGAGCTAGTTTAGATTTAATATTATTTACCACTTAGGACTCAATACTCGCCATCCCCCATAAATATTACTTTACGTTTCTCAAATAGTTATTTTTTTTTTTTACTCACCTCTTGACACATAAAATTTTTTTAATTACAATGTTGTAGACTTGTTATTTTATTTATTTTATAACCAAAATAACTTTTTTATTCTAGGATATTTTTTATCAGCCTTTGAAAAGGAAAAATCTGGAGTTTAACCAACACACACCGCCTATTGATCAGTGTGAGCAAGGGCATAAATCACTCAACCTTTGCCAGCCCCTAAGTCATATCCTCCGTACACGCACACGCACACGCACACACACACACAATAATAGTATATATATATATATATATATATATATATATATAGGCAGAAAGAGTAGCATATATATATATATATATATATATATATATATATAGTAGTATATATATATATATATATATATATATATATATATATATATATATATATATATATATATATATATATATCACTCAACATTTGCCCTCCTAAATGAAATCCTGTCATGCTTCTATACATATATATATAGCATATGGCAGCAGCATACAGTTAGTATATATATAAGGCTATATAGTATATATATATATATATACAGTATGCCAAATCTGTTAGCGATAGTACATGAAACTAGTACCAACTGAACTGGGGCGTATGAAATTTGTATTGGAAATGGTTTTTTGATATATTCATATAGAAGAAGAAAATTATCAACATATCGGATTCAGCGTATGAAATTTGTATGGAAATTGGATTTTTTTTAGGGGGCTCGAGCTGACGGTGGGACAGAGGGGGACGAAGTCCCTTCTGTCGCCAACCGATTCGGCCTAGAGACCCCGACTCTTTGTATCTTTGCGGTTTACGCGGGGGGTATTCTTTCAGTTAAAAAAAAAATAAAAGAAATTAAAAATAATATTTTCCATTTGTCATACAAATTTCATATGCTGATTCCAAATATGTTATTAGTTTTCAGTCATAAAAATATATAATTTTTTTTACATTTTCCATACAAAGTTCATATGCTGATTCCAAATATGTTATTAGTTTTCTTGTAACTATCGTAGTTTTCGAGATATCATGCGGATGCTTTGGTAAGTTTCACCATATATATATATATATATATATATATATATATATATATATATATATTATATATATATATATATATATATATATTATATATATATATATATATATATATATATATATATATATATATATGTAATAGCATCCCGAATAGTTCAGGCATGTAACTAGGAAACTATAACATCTACAGGAAAATAAATAACTTTTGTTAATCAGGAGACATTTTTACCCCGGAAATTTAAAAAAAATAAAAATAACGCTTTTTAAAAATTAAAATCGTTATAATTGTACAATAATAATTCTTGTCGATATTTACCAATACGCTTAGACCTATTCCCCTTTCAGAAAGTGCCAATTTTTCAATTTTTTTTAAAGCTAACGAATACCACGGTAAGCAAGAACGATGGATAGAGTCGGGGTTTCTCGGCCTACTGCGGGGGGGACTTCGTCCCCTCTGTCCCTCCGTCGGCCCGAACCCCCTAATAAGGATATAAAAAGAAAAATAAATACTGTCTCCAAAAAGCGTAATAAAATGGTGCAACTTTTGCTCTCGTGAACTAATGCAGGGATTCAAGGTCAATCAAAGCGTACAATGCCAGGTGTAAGATTTTACTAATATTTAACGTAGTTATTAATAAATATTAAAATAAAATAAAATTTTTTTAAGTTTCCTCGATAAATTACTTCCTGAAATTGTAATAAAAGATTATTTTCCTAGATGCTATAGTTTTGCAGTTACATGCCCGAACTCTTCGATAAAGGTCTATATATATATATATATATATATATATATATATATATATATATATATATATATATATATATATATAGGTTAGGGATGCCTGATATAAAAATATCGATAAATTCGATATATCGATATTTAAAAAATATCATCAAATCGCCTTCGATATTATCGCCAGAAAATATCGATATTCGATATATCGATATTCGATATATTATTACCCGATTATAATTTGATATAGGTATCTCTTATATATATATATATATATATATATATATATATATATATATATATATATGAAATAT
>JABUQX010100548.1:17500-27319 GCA_015478945.1 Trachelipus rathkii | reverse complement strand
TTTTTTACTAAAATTGTCATGTTTTACATGTAAACCCTAAATCAGTACAATCATTATAAATCACTCTACCGTAATACCTCGTGACCAGTGTTGATCTATTGAAGTCTGTTAACCTACTGATCTAGTTGATCTATTGATCTATTGATTCAAGTCATACTTTTTACTTAAATTAGTTTTTTTGATAAAAAGCAGGAAAAGAAAACAAGTTTTTTATTTTAAAGCCTTTATAACATAAGTGCAAACCTTTTCTTATTCATTAGTGTTCGGGGGTCAATCTAGAATGGACGTTGGTAAATTTATGTTCCGCGCACCTGCTACATGTCTTGTGTCTGGTCCTACAGGGTGCGGGAAAACCTTTCTGTTATTAAACATTTTAAAAGAGGTCGAGATTTTCGAACAGCAACCTGTTAAAATCATATGGTGTTACAGTGTTTACCAAGAAAAGTTTAAAGATTACAAAGGTGTAATCGAATTTCACGAAGGGTTATATGATATAAAAGCTCTTCAATGTTTACCAGGGCATAAAATTATAATCCTTGATGATTTGATGCATAAATTGAATGAGGATATAGCAGAAACTTTCACAGTTTACTCTCATCATTTAAACATCACAGTATTTTTTATAACGCAGAATATCTTTCATCAGAATAAGTATATGCGTGATGTGTCTTTAAACACACAGTATTTAATCTTGTTCGGGCAAAGAAGGGATATGAGTCAGGTTAATGTTGTGGCTACCCAAATGTTTCCTACTCAACGTAAAGAGTTCCTAATGTTCCCTACTCAACGTAAAGAGTTCCTAAAAGTATATAAAGAAGTTACATCTATACCTCATGGTTATTTACTCTGTGAGCTTCATCCTAAGAACACGCATAGAGTGTTACTGCGTACAAATATCTTGCCTAACGAGATTGAGACAGTATACATACCTGAATAATGAGTGATTTAGTAGCAGAGTATTTACCTCTTATGAGAAAATTTAAAAACTTGAAACCTTCTGAAAAACGTAAACTGATCTGTGAAGATGAAAAATTCATACAATGTATAGCAGAAGTATGCCTAAATCTTATAAAAGGAAATGTTCCTTTAAACAGACCTCAGAAGGTAAAGTTACGTCGTCATAGAAACATCATTAAAAAACTTGCTGGTAACGTAAGAAAACTTAAAAATAAAAAGAAGCTAATACAGAAAGGGGGAGGTGTATTCCTACCTTTACTCTTTTCCGTTATAGCCCCTTTGATAACCAAGTGGCTTGCTCAATGATGAAGAAGGTAGTAGTTTTACCCTATAGCGATTATGAGAAGATGAAATATAATACAGGAACCATGCCTCTACAACCACAGCAACAACAACAACAACAACAACAACAACATCAGATCGAACAACGCAACACTGTTTCACAACAACAACACAACAACGAACAACAACAACAACAGTTTGAACAACCTCAATCAGACATTCAGCAGCATCAGATCGGATATAATCCTTATCACCCATTGATTCAACAGCAGCCTTTGAGTTTATATGATCCTCAAGTTGAACAGATAAATAATTACGAGAAGGAACTGCATCAAATATTAAATTCCAATGTTAACATTCATGAAAAAAGAATCCTATATCAAAATGCTATACAAAAATTAGTAGATCTAAAAGTTTTATTAAATTCACCTAAAGAAGATTCAGCTCTAGTAGCAGATACTAAGCCTATGGCGAAAAGAGAAGACAATTTTAAACATGTACTCAAGGAAAGCTTGCCAATGAGGAGCAAGAAAACGGGTATAGCTCTATATAATATTTTAAAAGATCAGATTACATGGAATGAACTCGGTCAAATCATTATTGATGGAGAAACAATACTTGGATCGAATATTGTTGACTTGATATCCGATCTCTCGCGTGATTGGAAGAAGACTCCTGTAACAGGATGGAACAGGATCAAACAAGAACTTCAGACTATTAATTTTCCAAGAAGTTTAATCATGAATAAACAAAGATTAGCGGATCTGGATAATATTCCATTGACCCCTAGACCTGAAGCAAGTCCTGCTGGTACTTCTTTTGCATCGGATAGATCAAAGTTGATAAATAGAGGTACATTACGTTCAAATGTAGGAAGAATAGGAAAAAAACCATACAAAGTATCAAAATGGATTAGTTCATAAATTTTATATGACTGTTTTATTTGTAATTTAAAATTATGCATATAACCTATGGTATATTTCTGTATACATTTGCTATGTTTTTAGACTTGTAATTTAAAATAGTTAATATTTTTTTTAATTAAAAAAAATAAAATATTTTATAGTATACATTGGTTTATATAACCGCGTTATTAAGATTGAATAAAATTTTTTATTGTTAATGTCATTGTGAGTCATGGAGGCTAAGGAAGCGGTCGATAAATATTACTTTGATGTGAAACAGCCATACAGTTACGGGGGTTTTTCAAGGTTTGCTTCAAAGTTTCCTCAAATTAGTAAAACAGAATTGAAAAAATATTTAGAAGGTGAGGATGCTTTTACCCTTCATAAACCTATACGAAAAAAATTTCCTACACGGAAAACTATAGCTCCACATTTAGATAGCGTATGGCAACTAGACTTGACCGATATGATAAAATATATAATCTTACAATGAGGTATTCACTCAGATTCTTTTTGTGATAGAGTGTATATTCCAGAATAACTATGGTTAAGGGTTTTACAAGATAAAAAATCAGAAGACTGTCTGGCTACAGCAGTCAGAGAAATGTATAAATAAGGATAAACAGATATTCCCAAAATGATCATGGACAGGATCAAGAGGTACAGAATTTATTAGGTTAAAGAGCTTTCAAGAACTAGTTAACTGAGTCATGATATAGGTTATTACAACACATTTTCAGTTAATAAAGGCCGCAATAGTTGAAAGATAACAAAGAACTATAAAAGGAAAGAATGCATAGGTATTTCACGAAGATGAATACATTTAAATATATAGATATACTACAGGACTTGGCGTACTCTTATAATCGGTCTCATCATAGAACACTTAAGAATACCCCTCTAGAGATGGTAAAGACAAAACCATTTGTACCCATCAACCCAAAGGGAAAAATAAAAGATAACACAGGTATTAAAGTAGGAGATTATGTGAGAGTATCCAGGACTGATGAAAATTTCAGAAAAGGGTATGAAGCTGGATGGTCGAGAGAGGTTTTTAAAGTAGATACTATCAGAGAATTCCCTAGAGGACAGGGTTAAAATTATACTTATTCTTGATGATTTAGCATGCGTGAAAAAATACAAAGGAGTATCTAAAACAAGAAAATACAGAAGCATACAATTTGATCCTCAAGAGTCATGAGTATAAAATAGAAAAAATATTAGGATCTAAAGGGAAAGGTAAAAATAAACAGTATCTTGTCAAATGGGTAGGTTACCCTATGAAGTTTAACAGTTATATAAATGCTAGTGAAATTAAGAAACATTGATCAGTTTACGTTGGGAACATGGAGAGTGAAGATCATTTCTATTTAACGCTGCCCTCATCGGCTTCTATGGATCTACATCCTGCTAATAAAATATCAGACTATACAACGCAATTATTGAATCCTATAACTTTTGATCGAGAAATGTATGAAGCAGGATTAAGTGAAATAATTCTCGACGCCGATATAGAGAATAGGCCTGAATCATATTTGGCGTTTTCGATATTTAGAAATGTTGATAATGTTAAAAATGTATTAAAAATTAACGCTGATATGCCAGTCCTCAAACGAGGCAAGAAAGAATATTTCTTTGAAAGATATTATATAAACCGCGGTCTCTATAAATCGGTTACCGATGTGTTCATAGACTTAAACAAACAATTTGAAGCAAGTCAGTTATGTAATGATTTAGTGTTTCTTGTTAATAAAGCCGTTAACGAAGATAACGTGTTAATCACCTTAAAATCTCAAGCTCATGTGAACCTGAACGATATAAGTTTATTTATGTTCAGTCCTTCAGGTTGGTTTCGTAATTGTCATTACTCGTATGTAAACAAAAAAAATTGAGAAATAATATCAAACCATCTCTAAAGATCTAATGATTATATACCAACGATGCGAAGAGTCATGTCACAAAAATGCACACGAGAGAGTTCAATACATTTTGATGCCAGCCTTCTAAGATATTCAGATCTGTATGGCCTATGTTTATACAGATATTATAGACCATCAGTACGTAGGGAATACTAAAGCCTCTTTGTTAAGAGTAGTTCATTTTCCTAAAGATAGTAAAGTTATAAGCTTTCCTAATGTTCACTACTTACCCTTGAGTAAGACCCAACTGAGTTCGATTCGTGTTTATATAAGAGATGTTGAGGGAAAACCATATCCATTCACAAGCGGGACAGCAGTGTGTAAAGGTTATCTATCTATTTGGAAAGGAAGGCTCGTAAAATAATAATTAATGGACAAGCGAGAAACGAGGTCTTCACGGGCTCCAAGAATGCAGAGGAGGGTATGTGTGTTTAGGTGTGGAATTTTTGCTGTCTTAGCGGCTGATCCCTTTGTTTAAATGCAGTGAGGCAGAATACGCGTCGCATAAGGATAGTATCTATCTGTGACAGGTTATAGATACTTTCCAGTGATGATCATGGGAGGTGTCGACCTCGAGGAGCGTTGAGCTGTGGGAGTGAGAGAGGCGTCGATTAGCCATGCTCTGATGAAATGTAAGGTATGATGTTATAACGAGAAGAGATGAGATCGACGTAGATTGACTGGTTCAGAATGTGTGGTAGTCATCGGTTAAAAAAACCTATAAAGAGAATAGGAAAGGACATTAAAGAAAAAGTTGCATTGATGTGTTCCCTTGTAATAATGAGGCTGAATGGCAACTATGTTCAATAAACATGTGGCAACGGCGTGTAACTAGTTTGTTAATGAGATATATTTTTAAACAGATCTCTCATCATTATACGTCCAGTGATTGTGCCAGCAATGATGCATTTCCTCCATCGCCCGCCCCACTCCACGCCCAGATTGTTGTAAGAGTGTGTGTTGAGTGTAGTGATCTCTATCTCTGTGAAACCTACACAGATCAGTGTGAATGAATCCCACTTTATTATATTAATCCCGGTCATGCAATCACAAATACAGATGTACCTCATCGAATTCAATATCCCTGGTACATCTGACCAATATCTTGACCCATCGAATGTATTTTTATATCTGAAGACTAAGTTAGAACGAAGATGGTCAAGAGAATCTCACAGGAGCGATCCACATAGTATCCACTGAGACAAAATTACCTGTATTACATGTTTTTTAAATCAGCTGACGGTATTTTTTTAAACGAAACATCCTAGAGCATCAGCACAATAGTTACCCTTTTATTCGAATATATTAAACTTCTACTAACATTATTCTCAAGGATGCAAAGAGTCTCATCTCCAAATTCAAGTGGATTATTACCATTGTAAAAGATTGCAGAAACGAAAGAGACACATAGAGCCAACGCTTATAAGTCCTAAAAATAACAAACCTATGAAGATTATGGACGAATAAATGGTGAATATTCTTCTCAGGAAAGGACTTATTCTATACATTCAGTGACACGTTATATAGCCACCACCCTGGAATTGCTTAATGTTTAAAAAGTTCCCTCTTTTAGAACAACTAACGGCAACCCAAAGCCTATCTTAAATTACTGAGCCTTTAACTTTATATACGTAAAGTGAAAATTACCCCTTAAAACATATGATATAGAGTAAATACTCTTTGACCGCATACAGCAGAAATAATCCAATCAACCAAGAAGAATTGAGACTAATTTTAAACTATTACCCCAAGGATTATCGAAGAGGCATTTAAATTATACACCTTACCCCCTAACAACATCGTAATGGTAACGTTACACCTCAGAGGTAATAGAATAGAGATTGTATTAGACACATGCTTATTGGAAACTATGAAAGTCAGCTTTATAAATAAATTAACCCCATTTCGGATTAGGGCATCAGTTTACCATGTGAATGTTCAACCATACGTTCTGATTATGAGATGATATATGAAGACTCACATCTCAATGCTCACGTTCCTTTTTACGATTTTTATTTGCCAATACGTTTATTCTTGCCAGTGAATTAACGGTACAGCTGCCGAATTCAAGAATTTATGCTGAAAACAGTAACTTTTTATGCATATGATCTCACTGCTGATATCTTCAGCTCTGTAATGCTATCATCTCATTATTCTAAAGAAAAGGACAGCTAGGATTGAATTATTTCTAAGTTTGCGACAAAGTTTGACTCCTCCAATCTCAGTTCGTGGTATTGGAGCACATCCTCAAAATCATCGAGGATTGACAGGTTACGAATATAACTATCTGAATTATAATGAATGAAATTGAAAGAAGAAATTATTAAACCGCCTTCGGAAACGAAAAAGAGATTTTAGTGTATTCGCCTGTAATGAACTCTGTTCCTTTAAACTGGATACAATTCGGTCTTATCTTCAATCTTCTCCTAGATGTTATCAAACAAGGACATTGGATAGCCGTTGTATAAGAATAAAATAATGTGGTATATTTCCTTGACTCTCTGCATTAGATTTTATGTTTAGTAATCATTATTGTAACATCCTTTTAAAATAATAATGTTCCAATATGTAAGACCTTATGTTTCCGTTTACAACCTATCACGTCTTATTTATGTGTGTTTTATACTGTATTATTTCAATTTATGTTTTTGTTAAAATAATGTTTCTATTTAATTATAAACTCTTGTAAATATATTTGATGTTAAAAATTTATATGTTAACGATTATGTAGTTTGCACTTATGTTATAAAGGCTTTAAAATAAAAAAACTTGTTTTCTTTTCCGGCTTTTTATTCCCACAAATTATTTATACCTAAAGAAAAATATGACCTTGAATCAAAATCCAATGATCCATCAATAGAATCCAATAGAAATCAATAGATCAATATGAATTGCACAACTGGTCACGAGGTAGGTTGGGTGGCCTTGATTTAATGAATCTTACGGATTAGGCGTATTGTAAAAATGACCCAATTTATATAAACATATTTGACCTTAATCATAAATTCAATAGATCAATAAGAATCAATAGATCACAAAGTCCAGAGGGTGGGTGAGATGGTGGTTTCGATTACTGATTATTTACGATTGTAGGGTATGTAAAAACATGACAATCTTTAGTAAAAAACTTTGGACTTAATCAGATTAGATATCAATTAGCATCAATAGATCAATACGATCATAATCACAACTGTTCAATCACCTTCCTCGAATTATCGTACGATTAGCTCCTTTACTGATTTAGGGTAGCAAAAAAATGTAAGTTTTATTCTATAACATGAAAAAGATTAAATTTTTCTTGAGTCATTAAAACAAAAAAATATATTAAATAAAAATAAAAACAAAAAAATAAAAACATAAAATTTTTGAAAAAAAAAAATTAAGTGAAAAACAGAACACGTTGCATCGTACCGGATCGTACAGTGGGATCGGGAGGGGTCGCGCCGCGCCGCGCCCATCCGCGGTTGTGTTCGCGGCGCAAAAGCGCGCACGAATGAGGTTGGCCCACACCCGGCGGATCGCGCTGCCGGCAACTGCGGCTGCGGCCGGTTACATCGCGGCGGATGATGGCATAGCAGCGCGCCTGACGGCCACGCACCCCCCCTCAAACGAACCGGAGCCTGAGACGCTACCTTTTCTTGCTCATGAGGAGTCTCAACACCCCTTAGTCGAACTGTCTACATCCTTAATATAACTAATATATTTTAACACAAAATTGTATTATTATACAAATCATTTAATTGTAAAATCGGGCACCTACAGAGCCAGCATCAGTGCTGGCTGTCCCATCTACTCCTCTGAGTCCCAGATTCCTTCTCTATTCTTTCCTTCTTTATTCTTCTTTCATCTCTTTCTTCCTCCTTTGTTTTTTGCACTCTGTGCTCTTTTTTCAGTCGGGACCCCCCTATAATGAGGGGTCCTAGACACCCTACACGGACTTATAACCATCATATTCGAACTCAACGACCTCGATAACCTTAAAGGACACCAACATTGTTGTTATACGATGTTTATTAACTCGGCACCGCAGTCATGGCTGTCCAGCGACCGCGTGCCGGAGCCAACTCCTCAGATTCCCATATCAAGTCTTTCTAGAGAAACTCAACTCTGAATCCTCTCACCAAAAATTTCACCATTACGCACACTTTCGAATTTTTTTGTTAAGGGGGTGGGGGCCCCCCCCCTTCGGGACCCACGGCGGACGTAACCTCGTCGTAGACGAGGTTACCTCCCATCTAACACCCCTCCAAAATTTTAACCCATACCGATACACCTAAACCGCATGTAGATATCATATTGGAACTCAGAAACCGGATGCGAGAAGAAACCACGTGGAAATAATAACAAAATAATAATTAATAATAAATAATTAATAATAATAATAATAATAATAATAATAATAATAATATAATAATAATAATAATAATAATATAATAATATTAATAATAATAATAATATAATAATAATAATATAATAATAATAATAAAATAATAATAATAATATAATCAAATACACTAACATAAATACCATATATATACATCAAAACTACTATACAGACAATCAGAATCAACACATAACGATGTTGAACCATACCGAACCCGTGAACGGAGCCGGAAGCCGGAGCCGAGCCGAGGCCGGCCGAGCTGAGCCGGAGCCCGCAACAGGAAGTCAGGAGCCGGAGTCAGAGTCAGAGTCGGAGCCGCTACAGTCGGAGCCACAGTCGGCTCGAAATTGAATCACTTTCCGTGATCTTCAATTTAACTTCGACACCTAGATAATAAATCAAGATAATAACAATAAGTAATACACAATAATCATCATAATAACCTATTACAGCATAGTAGATAAATATCATAATAGACCATAAATTAATACATCATATAATAAAATTCATAATAATCCCGACATAATAATTGAATTAATAAAATATAATGGATGTGTATGTGTAATGCGCCACAGCGCGCGTAATAAAAAAATAATAATTAATGACAGACAAACCTTCGTTTGTCTTTGTCGGATTGACAGACCTTCGGTCTGTCAATTCCTCCACATAAGACTAATATATAACTCTATTCCTTCATATCGAAAAAAACGCTCGCGCCTCAGGGTGTACATAGCATATTACTATTCTATATACATTACATACTAATTATATATATCAATATATATATATTATTATAATTATATTATATTAACTATATACTTCCTAGTATATATATATAGTATAACTAATATATCTAATCAATATATAATTTATATACTACTACTACTAAATATTCACACATAACCAGCTCAATAGCTAAGCATCACATTAGTTAGTATAACAATATAACATACTACCATATATTTCATACTACACCATATATAATACTATAATAATAAGTACAGTAACTACTCTCAAGACATCTACAATTAATACGTAGACTATATAAACACAATACCATACATATATATATACTCACACCTCGAATACTCTCAAGATCACATACACATTATACTATCGACCTACTACATAAATAGTTATAACTATAATATAAGAATATCATATACATTTAGTATCACAATTACTTATATATATATATATAATATATATACATATACATACGTAGCATTAATATTCCATATATATACTAGAGCTATACTAATAAATACTAAATTAATATATAATATAGACCCAATCATACATACTAACTTAAAAAATATATACTATATTACATACTCTTAAACCTATCTATTCCAATATTATTAATATAACG
>JABUQX010100548.1:0-10000 GCA_015478945.1 Trachelipus rathkii | reverse complement strand
TTAACCTGTCGTCTTCCATAGTACTTCGCAGCCAAGTCTTGATCCTTCGCAGAGTACTGAAAGAGTGTTCTACTGTACTGGTGGTGCATGGCTGGGCGAGTAGTATCATCAAAGCCTTTTTCGTCGACGGAAAGAAAGGTTCAGTCTCCTTTAAGACTTGGGAGACAACAAGATCTTTTTAGTTCTTCACTACTCAGTTTCTTGTCCTTCCAAATTTTGTACCAAAGTTCTAAAGCTCTTCTTCTATGCCTTCTAAGTGGTAAAATCTATAAAATGAAGCCGTTTTTTTTTTTTAAATTCATCGATTGGTTTGAGTAGCATGTAGAAAGGGTGTAGATATGTCAATGCATAAGCAGGTGTATTTTCAGTTGAAAACCGTAATTCCAAAGAAGAGGTTATAAAATCTAGATACGGAGTTATTAAGGATCTTCTCCAGAACTCCGTGGGATTTTGTTGCTGAATGGTTGGCTGCGGGTGGCTGCTGCTACCAAAAAATCGTGGTGATATTCAGATCAAGTTCAGGTGCTGCGTTCGATTTGGATTAGCTCTTTTAACACTTTTGCATCGGTGATTTTTTCTTTTTATCTTCCGATTTGCTCCTACCATTTCCACAGTTACTCACATCATTCCACATAATGTTGAATGTGCTGCGAGGTTTTTGACGATATCACAAGGTCTTGATTGGAGAGCATTTACAACTGGCTCTAACATCCGCAGAGTACTTCGCGATCATATCATAGCATGATTGAATGACGACCTTACATGCCGCTGTAATGTAGACTGAAAAAGCGCCTTTTTTCTTGTGGCAGTAATTTTCCTTCAGTGGAAAGGATTGTCTAATGCTTGCATCATTCGTACAAAGTGCTCCTAACACTCTGATGCACTTGTGTTGTTTAGACCATCTGGTCTGGCATAGGCTTAGGGAATGTTTGGCATTAATTTTTTCTCTTCTCAAGACCGACTCGCAAAAAAACGTAATAATGTCCCTTTATAGTTTCCCACAGTATTGCGGATTTCTGGTATTGTGTTAAATCATTTACTACTAGATTTTGTTTGTGTGAAGAGCAATGAAAGAGCAATGCTTTTTTATACTTTTTTCCGCAATATTTGCTTGGACACCTCCTTCTTTGCCAGACATCGTGGAACAGCCATCGAAACCCAAGCCAGCATTTCTCGGGATTCAGTTCTTCGGTCGTGACAAAATCGTCAATGGCTTTCGCAAATGGTTTTTGCGTCAAGCGCTTTTAGTTCTACAAAGCCAATAAATTCCTCTTTGAACTTCATCGGACTCTTTGTTTGAAAATAGCGCAACGCCTATGGATAATTGTTTCCTTTATAGAAATAATAGCGGTTTCATCTTGCTAGTAAGCTATACGCGCACGCTTCCTTTACCTTATTAACGATGCTTTCCCCTTTATATTAGTACCACATAGAGAAATGATCTCATTCTGAATCTGAACTGATTGGTATGTGGCATTTTTCTTCCCCTTTTCAAAATGGTTTTTCAGTGACTGATCTCTGGCATCTATTCGTAAGCGGCACAAATCTTGCAACACTCCCTCATCATGATGTTTACCCCGAAGCGGTAAATCGCTGCGTACCAAAAAAATGTCATCATGGAATATATTGAGGATAACATTTTTTTTATTTTCTTCTATGATTTTCTTAGAATGCCTTTAATTTGGATGTCTACGGCACGTCGCGTTAAGGAAACAATCTTGCAGCCTTCAACAGATAGCAGTTTTTTATGGCCACTCTGTGGTTTGTGTATGTCCCTTTAACAAACCTCATGAAGATCTTTATATTTAGTGAAAGGTCTTTGAAAGGTCTTATTATTAAAAAGCCTAGGACCCCTCTGACCAAAATTTAATTTGGTGGAAATAAAATACAAAACTTGCCCTTTAGGCGCCCGGAGTATGTCAGCGAAGGTAAATTTGTCTCCAACCATTATAATTGATTTCCTCTTTAAGTTGGGTAGCATCTTCCAAAAAATTAGATGTCGCAGCTTGGAAATGAAAAACTCTTTTTCCAGTAACTGTTTTCTGTTTCTCAGTGAAATCATATATGAATGACACAACGTATCTAACTCAATGCATTTTTCGTGACTGTCCATCTACTGAAACGCTAGCTCCGAAATCTGGACCCATATCTTGACTCGTCGAGGTGCTGGGCCTGGGTGTGGGTTCTTCATCATGCGAAATATGCGAAGTAGGAGGGATTGCCTCTTGTGTAGTCTTAGTTGACTTATTGGTATCTTCTTCGTTTTCACCGCTACCATTTCCATTTTTATCTGAGTTCTTCCTTTTCAAATTTACTGCAAACAATATATATATATATATATATATATATATATATATATATATATGGTTCTACTACTGTAAATCTCTGCCACATATGGTCATAGGCTAATAATTTTACTAACATTCAAAGATGTTAACAGAAAAAATTAAAAGTATAGCAAACTATGTTGAAAACCACTAATTTCTGTGTTGTAATGAAAAATAGTTTTTTAAAAATGAAACTAACCTCATAATGGACAAGTAAGATCATGTGTTACAAAATTCCTGTTTTCAGGAGTAAATACACAAAATTTTATTATAATATTTAAGGTAAAACGTACGTACCAAGGAATCTCCTAATATCCATGATCTGATGAAATTGAACTATAACTTTACACTGAGGCGGTGTTGAATTATAGAGTGGCGTCACGGAGTGATAATTTCAATGCTACTTTGAACCTTAAACACTTAATAAAGAATTGAGAATCCGACTGAACACAAAATCTAGAATTTATATATACATATCAACATTAAAAAAAGCATAGATAGAATAACAACACAGTTCTTATCTACAAATTAAAAGAGCATATAAAATGAGTGAGAAGACCTCGTATCGTCAAGAGAAATGTGAGAAAATGACGATTGCAACTAGCCTTCGCCATATACTAGTATAGGTGAAATTTGGTTTAAAGCCACAACTCATATCTCAAAAACTACAATAGCTACAGCGAAAAGAAATTACAGGTTGCTGGAATGCTGGTCATTTGTAGTGGGAAAATGTAAAAAGATAAAGAAATAAAAAAAAAAATAATAAAAGAATATATCTCAAAAACTCATAGCTGACAGTTGGTGGAGGCGAAAAGGAATACAGTTTTTGAATCCTGGTAAATTTTAGAATAGTGAAAATTGTAAAAAAATAAAAAGAAATAAAAAAAATTATTGTTAATAATTATAGTAATATGATGTAGAAATACTATTTAGAGACCTTTTTATTGGTTACTCGTTAAAATAAAATAGTATCTTTCCTATTAATTTGCTTTTTTTTTTTTTACTAAAAGAATACCCCAAGGGTATACCGCACCGATGGCAGGAGTCGGGGTCTCTCGGCCTTCCGGGGAACTACGGGGTAGGACTAATTCCCACCCTCCGGGGAGGGTCTCCGGAACCCCCGCTCTTTGGTATTTGGGTGTCGCGGGGGTTCCTCCGCCCCTCACCCTACGGGTAAATGGAAAAACGTCCCCATCCCTGTGTTCCCCGTCGCTGCGAGCCCCCTACATTGCCCGTGTAAATACTTTAACAAATAATTAAAAAAATATATTTCTTTTCTATCTAGATATATATTTTATGATACTATATATATATATATATATATATATATATATTTATATTAATATATGATATATATATATAATATATATATATATATATATATATATATATACTATGTCCCCTGCTCCTAAAAAAAAAATAGCCAATATTTATTTTATTTATTTATTTATTATTATTTTTTTTTTTTACATTTTCCTAACTAAAATTTTACAAGGATTCCAAAAATGTATTCCTTTTCGCTGTAGCTATTGTAGTTTTTGAGATATGATTTTTTTTTAAAAAAAAATTTATTTTTTTTTATTTTTTTTTACAGTTTCCGCAATAAAATTTTCCAGGATTCCAACAATGTATTCCTTTTCCCTGTAGCTATCTATTGTAGTTTTTGAGATATGGACCGATGATAGTTGTGGCTTTAAACCAGGGCTCCGGAGTCGGAGTCCGAGTCGTGGAGTCGGAGTCGTGGAGTCGTGCAATTTTCCCGGAGTCGGAGTCGGAGTCGAAACTCTGTTGGCACAGTGGGAGTCGAGTCGAAGTCGGAGTCCGAAGATTCCTGTGTAAGTGGAGTCGGAGTCGGAGTCGGAAGTCAAAGATTCCTGTGTAAGTGGAGTCGGAGTCGGAATCGGAGTCGAAAATTTAGAGAACTATATTATTATTATATTATTATTTTTATTAATTATTATTATTATTATTTATTTATTATTATTAATTAATAATTATTATAATAATAATACATGTCAAGCCAACTGATAATGGTCTGTACCTTAATTACAGCTCCTACTCCCCAGAAGTATATAAGAATTCAATTGTAAAAACACTCATATATAGGGCTTATAAATTGTGCTCGGATTGGGAATCATTTGATGTTGAAGTTCAAAGAATTAAACAGAACCTGATCAACTGTAACCACCCTTTAAATTTAACGGAGAAAATAATAAACAAAACGATCAACAAACTCTATAAAAAACAGGACAATACGAATAATATCTCTGAAAGCATTAAATTTTATTTTAAAACTTCAAATGCAAAAGACTTTGATAAAGAGGAAAAATGCCTACGCGGCATTATTAACACTCACATTAAATCTATAAATAACACAAAAAATCACAGTTAAACTATACCACAAAACAAGAAAACTTTCTTCCTGCTTCTCTACTAAGGATACCCTTTCAGTTAATCACCATGTCGTGTACCAATTCGCATGTCCCGAGTCTGACTGTACGTCGACGTATATTGGTTACACGACTAATAGATTAACAGATAGGGCATACCAGCACCGCTTTAAACCTAGTAAAATATACGAACATTTATTCACGGAACATAACAAAACAACTATACCTGATATCTCACAGTCATTCAAAATTTTACACTCCTCATGCGAAGCTCAAAAACTAAAAATAGCTGAAGCTTATTACATAAAACATCTAAAACCAGACATTAACATAAAGTTTAACGTATTGTCACTTAAATTAAATATAATATGAAATGTAATAATCTAAAATCTAATTTGTAATTTTAATTTTGTAAATCTTGTATTATAATTTATTCAAATGTTAGAATCGAAACTCTGAAGATGTCCGAAGTTTACGGACGAAACCGGTCAGAAACTAATAAATTTAAATATGCCTCTTATTTTCTTTGTAAACTTTTTCAAGACTAGTATTAAGAAAATTAAAATGAAAAACCAGAAAAAATATTTAAGAGAGTCGTACGAGTGAAAAAGTGAATTTTTAGAAGATAAGCTTAGTACTATTATTGTATTATTATATTATTATTATTATTATTATTATTATTATTATTATTATTATTATTATTATATTAAGTTTGATTACTTCAGTATTTTATTTATTATCATTATTATTATTATTAATTATTATTATTATTATTATTATTATAAAAGTTTTTGATTTTATTTCCAACGTTCTAAATATTTATTTTGTACATAATTTAATTTCCTTAAAATAATCTTTAAAAATAATATACAGGAGAAGAAGATATATTTACATAGATTTCCCGACGCGTTTCGTCTCTATACTTAAGACATCTTCAGAGGATTATTTCTTGTAAGCGAATGAGTCTTTAAATTGATATATATAATAAGTAAATCAAATGATATTAAGTCTGACTGATAAATACATAAAATTTTATGTTAATGTCTGGTTGCGTGTTTTTGATGTAGAAAGGCCTCCGCAATTTTAAAGTTTCTGGACTTACACGATCGTAATAATATTGTGAGTGTTTAGAAATAATTACTAATGTTTGATTGCGACCATGTGCGCGTATTAAAATGTTCAACGATTTTGCTGGGACTGTAAGAGGTTGATATGCCCTGTCCAGACAATCTGTTTCTTCCGTATAAACCAATATAAATGTCGACGTACAAGTCACAACTCAGGGCAGTTTAAATTGTACACAACAGATGTTGGTTCGGGCAAAGCATCATCTTGTGCTATAAGGAAGGATGCCCAGTATGTTTGGGACTTAATGGTATAAGTCCCTGACTTTAATTTTTTAGGGTGTCCTTTAGTTTTGAGGTGAGAATTTCAAAAATATTACGAGGCACTTCTCCTCCTTATTGACAAATAGGCAATTGGAAAGTTTTGAAAGAAAGAAATTTATCCGAATTTTCTATATTGTTACTTTCTTTATTATATAGTTTTGTAAGGGTTTTATTAAATTAAATTTTCAACTGAATATTGTGGTGATCACAGTTACTTAATTTTACTTAATGCGGAAAATTTCTTCATCAAAAGTTTTTTTCCAAGTTGAACATAGGTTGTATGCTCTGTAAACTAAAATTTTTACGATAGATTCTTTGTAAATAGTCGGTGAATAGGATCCATAGTTCATATACAGACCATTATCAGTGGGTTTGACATGCATGCCTGTAGATAATGAGCCGTCAGAATTTAACATTGATTTTGATGTCTAAAAACAGATAGCATTATTAACCTAAGTTTCGTATGTGAATTTTAAACATGACAACTCTTGATCTATTGATGAACTGATTTATATGATCTGATTTATATAAAAATACAATTGTCAGCTATGCAAAATTTAATTAAATTGAAATATTTTTGCTAAATAATATTGTTTTGCTTAATAGTCAAAAAAAATAGTTTTAAAAGATATATTTGTAATTTAATTTGTCAACTAAGCAAAATTTTATTAAACTGCGATATTTGTTTTCTTTAAATTTAAACGGTGTTTGAGTACAACAAATTAATAAAAGGTTCTCATATGTTGTTCTGATATATCTGGGGGGGGGGTAGGTTATTTGAGTGATACACTTCGTTAATTATTATGTCAATCGTATCAAGAACCGGTACATTTATGAACAAAGATTCTACATCAAGTGAGGCGAATATATTAGTGGCTTCAAGTTTTAAGTTTGATAATTTACATAATGATTCATTATTTGATTTAACTATGAAAGAGTTATTAAGATATGGTAGAATAATGCTGTTCAGATATTGGGCAATTTCGTGTGTAACCGTTCTGCACACATATATATTACAGGTCTCAAAGGTGAATTTTCTGAGTTTTTATGTATTTTATGCAATCCATAATATATATATATATATATATATATATATATATATATATATATATAATATATATATATATATATGTATATATATATGGTGTATATGATATCAATAATGTTCTGTATATATATATATATATATATATAATATATATGTATTTATATCCTAAATCGTAAAATCCAGTTTCCTGAATTTTTTCAGAAATTCTTTCTGGCTTTCGAGATCAGTGTGCGATTGTTCTCAATGCTATTAATATTATATTAAGTCCTATTAAATTATTATTATTATTATTTTATTAATTATTATTAATTATATAGTATATATCTTAATCAATTGAATAAATAAATACTCGTAAATAAATTATAATTCTTCCTCCATTTTTTGTTCCTAAAATTATTATTATATTATTATTAATAATATTATTAATTATTATATTATTATTATTATTATTATTGAAACTGAAAGTATTAAACTGTTAATTTTATAATGGCTGTTTTATAATAAAAATAAAAATAATTTGCATTATAATTACGTTATACATTTGTTTCCGAAACTGAAATATATTTGTTTGTCATGTGTTGCGCCTGCATCTTTATGTCTTTACGGTATTTTACCGTATAGCATTTGGAGATTAGATTCATTGGAAAAGTGGTATAGTTTTTTATTCTCAAAAGCAAGCGAAAAAAAAATTGTTGAAACAAAAAAATGTTTTACTGTAACTCTGTAAGCACTAATCTGAGTCAGAGTCGAAATTTGAAATTTGACTGCTGGAGTCGGAGTCGAGTCGGAGTCGGAGTCGAAAATTTTTGTTTAAGTGGAGTCGGAGTCGAAAATTTTTGTTTAAGTGGAGTCGGAGTCGAAATTTTTTGTTTAAGTGGAGTCGGAGTCGGAGTCGAAAATCCAATTTGGACATTAGAAGGAGTTCGGAGTCGGAGTCGGAAGTCGAAAATATTTATTTTACGACTCCGCTGATAGCCCTGCTTTTAAACCAAATATCACCATATATATATATATATATATATATATATATATATATATATATAATAACTATATAATATATATATATATATAGATATATAATATATATATATATATTTCTATAATATATATTATATATATCTATAATATAATATAATTGACATTATTATATATAGATATATATAATCTTATATATATATATATATATATATATCAGAGCTGGGCGCGGCTATAATTTTTCGAGGTCCGTCATCGGCTATTCGGCTTTGCCACCTAACTAGTGCGTCGTCGGCTATCCGACTGCATTTTTGAAAACCTCAGTGCGGCATTAACTATGCGGCTATTCGGCTATCCTACGGCGATACCGTTAAATTACAAAGTAAACTTTTGCGCGATAACGAAAGCATGCCTTTACATTTTAAACCTTTTATAAGATAGTAAAACAGATTTATTTAATTTTTTTATTAAATGTTAACTACATAAATAGTTAAATACTTTCATAGCTATAGGTCCTCTTCCTCCTCCATGTCCTCCTGGCTAATCACTTCCTGCAGGAGGTCCATATTTCCTTTGAGGAAAAGAAGGTCCTCAAACCTTTCCTCCTTCAAGGACGATCTCTTGGCCCTGAGGATGTCCCCACCCGCGCTGAAGCACCTCTCCACAGCTGCTGAACTAGGAATGGGGGTATTATATTTTATAAATAGATCTATCCATATCTCCCTATGCTGGTTGGGGAAACAGGAACAGCTCGGATCTTCTTGAGAGGGCACCCACTCCTCCATGGACTTTCGTATGACGATTTCCACATCCTGTTGCTGGCTTGCTCTGCGTACCAATACTCTAGAAAACAATTTACTGAATAGGAGTGCGTCTGAATTGTGGGGTTCTTTTTCTGTTGGCTGGCCAAGCTGACGCTGCTGCTGTTTCTCAGTGGGTTTGATGGAGTCCCCTATCTTCCGGGTAATCCTGTCCCCGATCTCCTCCACCATGTCAGGTGCAATGCTTTCTAGGGCCTTAAGGGTGAAGGAGGGGTGAAGGGCAGTGGCCATAAGGAGATCCCTATTCTGAAAGAGGTGGCCAAACCTCTTTTCATAGCCACTGAGGAGGGCCTGTACTAGTGGCCTTGCATACACAAGATGAATATTTTCACTCTTCTCCTCAAGGCTGGTCTTCATCAACCAAAGTTGGGGTAGGAGGGTGCCCATGTATGCCCTTTTCTCCCCCTGAAGCATATCAAGACACTGCGCCACAGGCTGCATGACCAATGTGTACTCGTTCATGACCTGAAAGAGTGAAAATTAATATATTGCTTAGTTACGTAAGCATAATTGATTATTAATAAAAATACGGGAGCACGAGAGCGAGGTATCTGTATGGAATAGGGCGAATAGATCAAGAGTGAGGGTTGTACAGATGGACAATCTGAGGGCGTTCTTGGCAGTTAGGAGATTGGATAAGATGAGGAACGAGTTTATCATGGAAGCGTGTCTTGCGGGTAAGGGAAAAGACTGCCAAATTTGATGAGGATTTTGTAAGATGGTTTGGACATGTGGAGAAGGTGGAGAACACCATATTGGTTAAGAAAGTGTATAAGAGCACATGTGAGAGTGTTTTGCCTGTCGGACGACCGGAAAAAAAGGTGGATATATTCAGTTAGAGATTGTTTACGAAGTAGCGATATGAGTGTTGGGCAAGCAAGAGCGATGGTACAGGTACAGAACAGGGATTAATGGAGGGGGTTTGGGTTTGTGAGGAGATTTATAATTTAATAAATTTATTAAATTATAAATAAAAATATTAAAAGAGCAATTGCTACTTTAAAAATACTTTATATTTACCTCGACGTCTACCTCTGTGAGAGGGGAACCT
>JABUQX010100547.1:0-22062 GCA_015478945.1 Trachelipus rathkii | reverse complement strand
ATTACCTAGAGAAGTCCCTCCTTGAAGTAGGGCTTTATGCCCGTGAGGTGCTGATATTACCTAAGAGAAAGTTCCCCCTCCTGAATAGGTCTATGCCCGTTAGGTTGTGAATTACCTAAAAAGTTCCCCTCCTTGAATAGGGCTATTCCGTGAATGTGTGAAACCTAAAGAAGTTCCCCTTCGCTTGCAAGGGATATGCCCGTGAAGGTGTGAATATACCTTAAGAAGTTCCCCTCCTTGAATGAGGGCTATGCCCGTGAGGGTGTGAATTACCTAAAACAAGTTCCCGTCTTTGAATAGGGCTTATGCCCGTGAGGTGTGAATTAGCTAGAGAAGTTCCCCTCCTTGAATAGGCTATGCCCGTGAGGTGTGAAGTTTAAAAAAAAAAAATCCCTCCTTGAATAAGGCTATGCCCGTAAGGTGTGAAATACCTAGAGAAGTTTGCCTCCTTGAATAGGGCTATGCCCGTATGAGGTGTGGAATTATTCTAGAGAAGTTCCCCCCTGATAGGGCCTTATGCCTGTGAGGAGTGAAATACCTAGGAAGTTCCCTCCTTGAAATTAGGCTATGCCCGAGAGGTGTGAATTAAAACAGACGAAGTTCCCTCCTTGAATAGCGCAATATAAGCCGCGTAAGGTGTGAATTACCTAGAGAGATTCCCCTCCTTGAATAGGGCTATGCCCGTGAGGTGTGAAATTACCTAGAAAGTTCCCTCCGGATAGGCTAGCCGTGAGGGGGAAAGTAAAATAGAAGAAGATTAAACCTCCTTGAATAGGCTATGCCCAAGAGGAGGTCTGAATTACCTAGAGAAGTTCCCCTCCTTGAATAGGGCTATGCCCGTGAGGTGTGAATTACCTAGAGAAGTTCCCCTCCTTGAATAGGGCTATGCCCGTGAGGTGTGAATTACCTAGAGAAGTTCCCCTCCTTGAATAGGGCTATGCCCGTGAGGTGTGAATACCTAGAGAAGTTCCACTCCTTTGAAATAGGGCTATGCCCGTGAGGTGTGAGATACCTAGAGAAGGTTCCCCTCCTGAAATAGGGCTATGCCCGTGAGGTGTGAAATACCTAAAGAAGTTCCCCTCCTTGAATAGGGCTATGCCCGTGAGGTGTGAATTACCTAGAAAAAATCCCCTCCTTGAATAGGGCTATGCCCGTGAGGTGTGAATTACCTAGAGAAGTTCCCCTCCCTTGAAAATAGAGCTATGCCCGTGAGGGGTGAATTACCTTAGAGAAGTTCTCCTCATTGAATAGGGCTATGCCCGGTGAGGTCTGAATTACCTAGAGAAGTTCCCCTCCTGAATAGGCTATGCTCGTGACTGTTTGAATACCTAAAGAAGTTCCCTCTTGAATAGGGCCTAAGCACGTGAGTGTAATTACCTAGAGGAAGTTTCCCCTCCTTGAATAGGGCTATGCCCGTTGAGGTATTGATTACCTAGAGAGTTACCCTCTTGATAGGGCCTAAGCCCGTAAGGTTGAATTATCTAGAGAAGTTCCCCTCCTTGAACAGGGCTTAGCCCGTGAGGTGGAATTACCTAGAAAAGTTATCCTCCTTGAATAGGGCTATGCCGTGAGGTGTGAATTACCTAGAGAAGTTCCCCTCCTTGAATAGGGCTATGCCCGTGAGGTGTGAATTACCTAGAGAAGTTCCCCTCCTGAATAGGGCTATGCCCGTGAGGTGTGAATACCTAGAGAGTTCCCCTCCTTGAATATGCTATGCCCGTGAGGTGTGAAATTCCCTAGAGAAGTTCCCCTCCTGGAATAGGGTTTGCCCGTGAGGTTGAATTACCTAGAGAATTCCCCTAATTGAAGGGCTTCCGTGAGTGTGAATTACCTAAAAGAAGTTTCCCCTCCCTTGAATAGGGTTATGCCGTGAGGTGTGATATTACCTAGAGAAGTTCCCCTCCTTGAATAGGGCTATGCCCGTGAGTGTGAATTACCTAGAGAAGTTACCCTTTCTGAATAGGGCTATGCCCGAGTGTGACATTACCTAGACAAGTTCCCCTCGTTGAATAGGCCCATGAGGTTTGAATTACCTAGAGAGATTCCCCTCTTAAAGGCTATGCCCGTGAGGTGTGAATTACCTAGCAGAGATTCCCCTCCTTGAATAGGGCTATCCCGTGAAGGTGTGAAATAAATAAGAAGTTCCCTCCTTCGAATAGGGCTATCCCGTCCATGTAGTTGGAATTACCTAGAGAAGTCCCCTCCTTGAATAGGCTTGCCCGTGAGGTTGAATTACCTAGAGAAGTTCCCCTCCTTTGAATAGGGCTATGCCCTAGGTAGCAATTACCTATAGAAGTTCCCCTCCTTAAATTAGGGCTATGCCCGTGAGGGTGAATTAACTAGAGAAATTCCCCTCCTTGAATAGGCTATGCCCGTGAGGTGTGAATTACCTAGAGAAATCCCCCTTCCTTGAATAGGCTATGCCCGTGAGTGTAAATTACCTAGGAAGTTCCCCCTTGAAAAGGCTAGCCCTGTGAGGTGTGAATTACCTAGAGAAATTCCCCTCTTTGAATAGGGCTATGCCCGTGAGGTGTGAATTACCTAAGAAGTTCCCCTCCTTGAATAGGCTATGCCCGTACGGTGTGAATTACCTAGAGAAGTTCCCCTCCTTGAATAGAGCTATGCCGTGAGGTGTGAATACCTAGAGAAGTTCCCCCTCTTGAATAGGGCTATGCCCGTGAGGTGTGAAATTACCTAGGAAAGAAGTACCCGCCTTGAAAGGGCTATAGCCCGTGAGGTTTGAATTAACTAGAGAAAGTTCCCTCCTTGAATAGGGCTATGCCCGTGAGTGTGAATTTACCTAGAGAAGTTCCCCTCCTTGAATAGGGCTAATCCCGTGAGGGTGT
This sequence comes from Trachelipus rathkii, assembly GCA_015478945.1. Lineage (NCBI taxonomy): Eukaryota > Metazoa > Arthropoda > Malacostraca > Isopoda > Trachelipodidae > Trachelipus > Trachelipus rathkii. The sequence continues at coordinate 19,216 of JABUQX010100547.1, read as the reverse complement.
GAATTCCTTAGAGAAGTTCCCCTCCTTTAATAGGGCTATGCCCGTGAGGTGTGAATTACCTAGAGAGTTCCCTCCTTGAATAGCGGCTATGCCCGTGAGGGTGAATTACCATAGCAAAGTTCCCCTCCTTGAATAGGGCTATGCCCGTGAGTGTGAATTACCTAGAGAAGCTTCCCCTCCTTGAATAGGCTATGCCCGTGAGGTGTGAATTCCGTAGAGAAGTTCCCCTCCTTGAATCAGGGCTATGCCGTGAGGTGTGAATTACCGTTAAGAAGTTCCCCTCCTTGAAAGGGCTATGCCGTGAGGTCTGAATTACCTAAAGAAGTTCCCCTCCTTGAATAGGGCTATGTCCGTGATGTGTGAATTACCTTGAGAAGTTCCCCCCTCCTTGAAGAGGGGTATGCCCGTGAGGTGTGAATACCTAGAGAAGTTCCCCTCCTTGAATAGGGCTATGCCCGTGAGGTGTGAATTACCTAGAGAAGTTCCCCTCCTTGAATAGGGCTATGCCCGTGAGGTGTGAATTACCTAGAGAAGTTCCCCTCCTTGAATAGGGCTATGCCCGTGGGGTGTGAATTACCTAGAGAAGTTCCCCTCCTTGAATAGCGCTATTCCCGTAAGGTGTGAATTACCTAGTGAAGTTCCCCTCCTTGAATAGGGCTATGCCCGTGAGTGCTGAATTATCTAGACAATTCCCCTCCTTAATAGGCTATGCCCGTGAGGAGTGAAATACCTAGAGAATTCCCCTCCTTGAATAGGCATATGGCCGTGTGTGAGTTAACTAGAGAAGTTCCCCTCCTTATATAGGGCTATGCGTAAGTGAGAATTACCTAGAGAGATTCCCCTCCTGTGAATATGGCCTGATGCCCGTGACGTGAGGTGTGAATACCTAGAAGAAGGTCCCCTCCTTGAATAGGGCATGCCCGTGAGGTGCTGAAAGAAATAGAAAGTTCCCCTCCTTGATTAGGGCTATGACCGTGAGGTGTTGAATTACCTAGAGAAGTTCCCTCCTTTGAATAAGGCTATGCCCGTGAGGTGTGAAATTACCTAGAGTGATTCCCCTCTTTAATAGGGCTATCCCGTGACGTGTGAACTTACCTAGAGAAGTTCCCCTCCTTGAATAGGGCTATGCCCGCTAGGTGTCAATTACCTAGAGAAGTTTCACTCCTTGAATAGGGCTATGCCCGTGAGTGTGAATTACTAGAGAAGTTACCCTCCTTGAAAAGGGCTATGCCCGTGAGGTGTGAATTACCTAAAGAAGTTCCCCTCCTTGAATAGGGCTATGCCCGTGAGGTGTGAATTACCTAGAGAAGTTCCCCTCCTTGAATAGGGCTATGCCCGTGAGGTGTGAATTACCTAGGGTGTGAATTACCTAGAGAAGTTCCCCTCCTTGAATAGGCTGATGCCCGTGAGGGTGAAATTACTAGAGAATTCTCCTCCATGAATAGGGCATATGCCCGGTGAGGTGTTGAATACCTAGAGAAGCTTCCCTCCTTGAATAGGCTTATGCTCGATGAGGTGTGAATTAACTAAAGAAGTTCCCCTCCTTGAATAGGGCTAAGCCCGTGAGGTGTAATTACCTAGAGAAGTTCCCCTCCTTGAATAGGCTATGCCCGTGAGTTTGAATTACCTAGAGAAGTTACCCTCCTTGAATAGGGCTAAAGCCGTAAGGTGTGGAATTATCTAGAGAAGTATCCCTCCGTTTGAACAGGCTTAGCCCGTAAAAGGTGTGATTACCTAGAAAAGTTCTCCTCCTTGAATAGGCTATGCCCGTGAGGTGTGAATTAACCTAGAGATTGTCCCCTCTTGAATAGGGCTATGCCCGTGAGTGGTGAATTACCTAGAGAAGTTCCCCTCCTTGAATAGCGGGCTATGCCCGTGAGTGTGAATTACCTAGAGAATTCCCCTCCTTGAATAGGCCTATGCCCGTGAGGTGTGAATCACCTAAGAGAAGTTCCCCTCCTTGAATAGGTTGAATGCCCGTGAAGGTGTGAATTGACCAGAGAAGTTCCCCTATGAATAGGGCTAGCCGGGAGATGTGAAGTTAACCTAAAGAAGTTCCCCTCCTTGAAATAGGGTTATGCCCGGTGAGTGGGAATTAACTAAGAAGTTCCCCTCCTGGGAATAGGCTATGCCCGTGAGTTTTTGAAGTACCTAGAGAAGTGCCCTTCTTGAAAGGGCATTATGCCGTGAGGTGGTGAGTTACCTAGAGAAGTTCCCCTCCTTGAATAGGGGCTATTGCCCGTGAGGTGTGAATTACTAGAGAGATTCCCCTCCTTGAATAGGCGATGCCCGTGCAGCGTGTGAATTACCTAGAGAGATTCCCCTCCTTGAATAGGCAGCCCTGCAGGTGTGAAATAAATAGAGAAGTTCCCCTCCTTGAATAGGCGTATTGCCCGTAGTGTGTAGATGAGCTCGTGATATGATAGTTCTCCCTCTCTTGAATAGGGCTATTTGCCGTGAGGTGTGAATTACCTAGAGAATTTCCCCTCTTAATAGCGCATAACCGTGAGCGTTTGAATTACCTTATAGAAGGCCCCTCCTTGAATAGGGCTATGCCCGGTAGGTGTGAAATTAACTAGAGAAATTCCCCTCCTTGAAAGGGCTATGCCCGTGAGGTTGAATTACCTAGAGAAGTTCCCCTTCTTGAATAAGGCTATGCCCGTGAAGTGTGGTGAATTACCTAGAGAAGTTCCCCTCCTTGAATAGGGCTATGCCCGTGAGGTGTGAATTACCTAGAGAAGTTCCCCTCCTTGAATAGGGCTATGCCCGTGAGGTTTGAAATACCTAAGAGAAAGTTCCCTCCTGAATAGGCTTATAACCTTGAGGTGTTGAATTACTATTGGAAGGCCCCTTCTTGAATAGGCTATGCCCTTGAGGTGTGAATACCTAGAAAATTTCCCCTCCTTGAATAGGGACTATGCCCGGAGGTGTGCATTACCTAGAGAAGTTCCCCCTCCTTGAATAGGCTATGCCCGTTTGGAGGTGTAAATACCTAGAGAAGTTCCCCTCCTGAAATAGGGCTATGCCCGTGAGGTGTTGAATTACCTAGAGAACTAGAGACAGATCTCCTCTCTTGAATAGGCTATGCCCCGTGAGGTGTAATTACCTAGAGGAGAATTTCCCCTCCTTGATAGGCTATGCCCGTGAGGTTGGAATTACCTAGAGAAGTTCCCTCCTTGAAATTTAGCTATGCCGCGTGAGGTGTGAATCACCTAGAGAAGTTCCCTCCTTAAATAGGGCTATGCCCGTGAGGTGTGAAATTACCTAGAGAAGTTCCACTCCTTGAATAGGGCAATGATGCCCGTGAGGTGTAATTACCTAGAGAATTCCCTCCTTGAATAGGCTATGCCCTTGAGGTGGGAATTACTTAGAGAAGTTTCCCCTCCTTGAATAGGCTATGCCCGTGAGGTGTGACTTACCTAGAGAAGTGTTCCCCTCCTTGAAATAGGGCTATGCCGGAGGTTTGAATTACCTAAGAAGTTCCCCTCCTTGAAATACGGCTATGCCCGTGAGGTGTGAATACCTAGAGAAGTTTCCTCCTTGAATAGATCTATGCCCGTGAGGTGTGATTACCTAGAGAAAGTTCCCCTCCTTTATTAGGGCTATGCCCGTGACTGGTAGTGAATACCTAGAGGAAGTTCTGCTCCCTTGAATAGGGCTATTGCCGTGAGGTGTGAATTACGTAGAGAAGTTCCCTCCTTGAATAGGGCTATGCCAGTGAGTGTGAATTACCTAGAGAAGTTACCCTCCCTGAATAGGGCTATGCCCCGTGAGGTGGTTGAATTACCTAGAGAAGTTTCCCTCCTGGAAAAGCTATGCCCGTGAGGTGTGAATTACCTAGAGAGTTCCCCTTTAATAGAGCTATGCCCGTGAGGTGTGATATACCTAGAGAAGTTCCCTTTAATAGGCTATTCCCGTGAGTGTGAATTACCTAGAGAAGTTCCTCCTGAATAAGGCTATTGCCCGTGAGGTCGTGATTAGCTAAGAGAAGCTTCCCCTCCTTGAATAGGGCTATAACCGTGAGATGTGAATTACCTAGAGAAAGTTCCCCTCCTTGAAAGGCTATGCCTTGAGTGTGAATTACCTTAAGAAGTTCTCCTCCTTGAATTGAGGCTAATGCCGTGAGGTTTGATACCTAGAGAGAAGTCCTCTCTTGAAATAGGCTATGCCCGTGACGTGTGAAGTTACCTAGAGAAGTTCCCTCCTTGAAATTAGGGCTATGCCCGTGAGGTGTTGAATTACCTAAGAGAAGTTCCCCTTCCTTGAATAGGGATATTCCGTGAGTTAAATTACCGGAGAGAAGTCCCCGTCTGAAATGGCTATGACCGTAGGTGGAGACTTCAACCTAGAGAAGTTCCACTCCTTGGAAAGGGCATACCGTGAGGTGGAAATTACCTAGAGAAGTTCCCTCCTTAGATAGGCTAATATGCCCTTGAGGTTGGGAATTTACCTAGAGAAGTATCCAACCTTGAAAATAGGCTAGCCCGTGAGGTGTTGAAATTACCTAGAGAAGTTCCCTTCCTCGAATAGCTATGCCGTGAGGAGTGAATTACCTTAGAGACGTTCCCCTCTTTGAATAGGGGCTATGCCCGTGGAGGTGTGATTAACCTAGAGAAGTTCCCCTCCTTGATAGAGCTATGCACGTGAGGTGTGAAATACCTAGAGAGAAGTTGCCCTCCTTTAAATAGGGCTATGCCCGTGAGGTGTAATTTACCTAGAGAAGTTCTCCTCCTTGAATAGGCTATGCCCGTGAGCTTGAATTACTAGAAGAAGTATCCGCCTCCTGAAATAGGGCTATTTGCCAGTGAGGTGTGAAACCTAGAGAAGTTACCCTCCTTAAATAGGCTTTGCCCTTGAGGTGTGAATTACCTAGAGAAGTTCCCCTCTTGAATAGGCTATGCCCGTGAGGTAGTGAATTAACCTAGAGAAGGTTCCCCTCCTCGGAATAGGGCTAATGCGCTGAGCAGTAAATACCTAGAGAAGTTCCCCTACTTTGAATAAGGCTATGCCCGTGAGATGTGATCATTACCTAGAGAAGTCCATCTTGAATAGAGGCTATGCCTCGTGAGGTGTGAATTTTACCTAGAGAACGTTCCCACTCCTTTAATTAGGCTATGCCGTGAGGTGTGAATTACAAGAAAGAAGTTTCCTCCTTTGAATAGGCTATGCCCAGTGACGGTTGAGATTGCTAGAGAATTTTCCCTTCCTTTGAATAGGGGCATGCCCGTGAGGTGGAATACTTAGAGAAGTTCCCCCCTTGAATAGGCTATGCCCGTGATGTATGAATTACCTAGAGTAAAGAAGTTCCCCTCCTTGCATAGGGCATATGCCCGTGAGGTGTGAAATTACCTAGAGAAGTTTCCCCTCCTTGAATAGGGCTATGCCAAGTAGGTTGTTAATTACCTAGAGAGAGAATTCCCTCTTGAAATTAGGGCTAATGCCCGTGAAGTGTGGAGATTCACCTAGAGAAGTCCCTCCTTGTAATAGGCATGCCGTGAGTTGGGTAAATACCTAGTAGACAGGGTTCCCTCCTTGAATTACGGTATGCCCGTGGAAGTGTGAATTACCTGAAGAAGTTCCCCTCCTTGCTTGAATAGGGCTATGCCCCGTGAGGTGTGAATTACATAGAGACGTTCCCCTCCTTGATAGGGCTATGCCCGTGAGGTGTGACATACCAAGACAAAGTTCCCGCTTCCTTGAATAGGCTTATGCGTGAAGCGTGTGAATTACCTAGATGAAGTTCTCCTCCTTGAATAGGGCTATGCCCGTGAAGGTGTGAATTACCTAGGAAGTTCCCCCTCCTTGGAATTAGGCGCTGTGCCCCATGGGTGTGAATTACCTTAGAGAAGTTCGCCCTCCTTGAATAGGGCTATGCCCGTGAGGTGTGAATTACCTAGAGAAAGTTCCCCTTCTTGAATAGGGTTATTTGCCTTGCAGGTGGGAATTACTAGAGGAAGTTTCCACCTCCTTGAATAGGCTATTGCCCGAAGTGTGACTTACCTAGAGAAAGTTCCCTCCTTGAATAGGGCCTATGCCCGTGAAGGTGTGAATTACCTAGAGAAGTTCCTCTCCTTGAATAGGGCTATGCCCGTGAGTGTGAATTACCTAGAGAAGTTCCCCTCCTTGAATAGGGCTATGCCCGTGAGGTGTGAATTACCTAGAGAAGTTCCCCTCCTTGAATAGGCTATGCCCGTGAGGTGTGAAATAAACCTAGAGAAGTTCTCCTCCTTGAATAGGGCTGTGCGCCCGTGAGGTTGAATTACCTAGAGGAAGTTCCCCTCCTTTGAATAGGGCTATGCCCGATGAGGTAGTGAATTACCTAGAGGAAGTTCCCCTCTTTGAAATTAGGGCTATGCCCTTGAGGTGGGAATTACCTAGAGAGTTCCCCTCCTTGAAATAGGGCAGTATGCCAGTGAGGTGGAGAATTTACCTAGAAGAAGTTCCCCTCCTTTGAATAGGGCTATGCCCGTAGGTGTGATTACCTAGAGAGTTCCCCTCCTCGAATAGGGCTATGCCCGTGAGGAGTGAAATTTTCCTAGAGAAGTTCCCCTCTTTTAATAGGGCTATGCCCCGTGATGTGGGAATTACCTAGAGAAGTTCCGTCCTTGAATAGGGCTATTGCCCGTGGGTGATGAGCATTACCTAGAGAAGTTCCCCTCCTTTAATAGGGCTATGCCCTTGAGGTGGAAATTACCTGGAGAAGTTCCCTCCTTGAATCAAGGCTATGCCGTGAGTGTGAATGTAGCTAGAGAATTTTCCCTCCTTGAAAGGGCTATGCCCGGGAGGTTTGAATTACTAGAGAAATTCCCCTCCTTGAAATAGGGCTATACCGTGAGGTGTGAATTACCTAAGAGAAGTGTCCCTCCTTGAATAGGGCTATGCACTTGAGGTGGAATTACCTAGAGAAGTTCCCCTCCTTGAATAGGGCTATGCCCGTGAGGTGTGAATTACCTAGAGAAGTACCCCTCCTGGAATTAGGCTATGCCCCGTTGAGGTGTGGAATTACTAAGAGAAGTTCTCTCTTGAATTTAGGGCTATTGCCCGTGAGCGTTGTGAATATACCTAGAGAAATCCCTCCTTGAAATAGGGCATGCCCGTGAGGTGTGAATTACCTAGAGAATTCCCCCTCCTGAATAGGGCTATGCCCGTGAGTGTGAATTACCTAGAGAAGTTCCCTCCTTGAAATTAGGCTATGACCGTGATCGTGTGAAGTACCTAGAGACAGTTCCACTCCTTGAATAGGGCCATAACCGTCGAAGTGTGAATTACCTGAGAAAGTTGCCCCTCTTTAATAGGCTATGCCCTTTGAGGTGGAATTACTAGAAAAGTTCCCTCCATGAATTAGGGGCTATGCCCGTGAGGTGTGAATTACCTAGAGAAGTTCCCTTCCTCGAATAGGGCTATGCCCGTGAGGAGTGAAATACCTAGAGAAGTTCCCCTCTTTGAATAGGGCTATGCCCGTGAGGTGTGAATTACATAGAGAAGTTCCCCCTCCTTGAATAGGTCCTAGGTAGCGATTACCTAGAGAAGTTCCCCTCCTTTAATAGGCCTATGCCCCGTGAGGTGTGAATTACCTAGAGAAGTTCTGCTCCTTGAATAGGGCTATGCCCATGAGGTGTGAATTACCTAGAAAAGTTCCCCTCCTTGAATAGGGCTATGCCCGTGAGGTGTGAATTACCTAGAGAAGTTACCCTTCTTGGAAAGTAGCGGCTATTGCCCGTGATGTGTGCAATTACTAGAGAATTCCCCTCCTTGATATAGGGCTATATGCCCGTGAGGTGTGAATACCTAGAGAAGTTTCCCCTCCTCAATCAGGCTATGCCGTGAGGAGTATTAAATACCTAGGAGAAGTTCCCTCTTTGAATCAGGGCTATTCCCGTGAGGTCGTGATATTACCTAGAGATTGTTCCCCTCCTTGAATACGAGCTATGCCCATGAGGTGTAAATTACTAGAGAAAGTTCCCCTCCTTAATAGGCTATGCCGTGAGGTGTCGAATAACCAGAGAAGCTTTCCCTCCTGAATTAAGGCTATGCCCGTGAGTTGTGAATTAGCTCAGCACGAGGGAACACACAACAGGATTAGACTAGTTCGGATCCTAGGTAGAGATTACCTAGAGAAGTTCCCTCCTGGAATAGGGCTATGCCGTGAGGTGTATATTACCTAGAGAAGTTCCCCTCCTTGGAAAGGGCTATGCCCGTGAGTGGGGACATTACCTAGAGAAGTTCCCCTCCTTGAAATAGGGCTATGCCACGCTGAGTGTGAGTTACTAGAGAAAAAAGTTGTTTTTTTATTTTTCCCCCCCCTTTTTTTTTTTTTTTTTCCCTTTGGGGGAAAATGGGGGGGGGGGGGGTTTTTTTTATTTTTTGGGGGGGGACGTGAGGGTGTGAATTACCTAGAGAAGAAGCTCCCTCCTTAATAGGCTATTTGACCCAAAAGGTGTGAACTTACTAAGAAGAAGTTCCCCCCTTTGAATAGGGCTCATTGCCCGTAGGTTGATCAATACCATAAGAGAAGTTCCCCCTCCTTTGAATAGGGCTATGCCCTGAGGTGTGAATTACCTAGAGAAGTTCCCCTCCTGGAATAGGGCTCATGCCCGTTGAGGTGGTGACTTACCTTAAGAAATCCCCTCTTTTGAATAGGGCGTATGCCCGTTGAAGGTGTGAATTACCTTAGAGAAGTTCCAATTCCTTTGAATAGGGCTTTGCCGTGTAGGTGTGAATACCTAGGAGAAGTTTCCCCTCCGTTGTATTAGGCTATTGCCGTGAGACGTGTGAATCTACGTAGAGAAGTTCCCCCCTTGAATATGGCTATGCCCATTGAGGTGTGAATTACTAGAGAGAAGTTCCCCTCTTGAATAGGGCTATGCCCCTAGGTAGCATTTACCTAGAGAAGTTCCCCTTCCTTGATAGGGCGTATGCCCGTGAGGTTTGGGAAATACCTAGAGAAAGTTTTCCGCCTCTGGATAGGGCTATGCCCGTGAGGTGTAAATTAATTAGAAGAAGTTTCCCTCTTGAATAGGGCTATGCCCGTGGGAGTGAATTAACTAGAGAAGTTCCTTCCTTGAATAGGGCTATGCCCGTGAGGTGTGAATTTACCAAGAGAAGCTCCCCTCCTATGAATAGGGGCTGATGCCTGTGAGATGTTGATTACCTAGAGAAGCTTCCCCTCTTGAAATAGGGCAATGCCCGTGAGGTGGTGAATTACCTAAAGAAGTTCTTTCCTCCCTTGAATAGGGCTATGCCCCGTGAGGTGTGAATGACCTAGAGAAGTTCCCTCCTTTGAATAGCGGCTATGCCCGTGAGGTGTGAATTACTAGAGAAGTTCCCCTCCTTTGAATAGGGGGCTATTGCCCGTGAGGTGTGAATTACCTAGAAGAAGTTCCCCTCCTTGAATAGACGCTAAGCCCGTGAGGTGGTGAATTACCTAGAGGAAGTTCTCCTCCTTCATCAGGGCTATGCCGTGAGGTGTGAAATTACACATAACAGAGTTCCCCTCCTTGAATAAGGGCTATGCCCGTGAGGTGTGAATTACCAGAGAAGATTCCCCTCTTTGAATAGGGCTATGACCGTTGAGGTGTGATTACCTAGAGAAGTTCTCCTCCTTGAGTAGGGCTATGCCCGTGAGGTGTGATTACCTAGAGAAGTTCCCCCTCCTTTGAATAGGGCTATTGCCCGTGAGGTTATGAATTACCTAGAGAAGTTCGCCTCCTTGAATATAGGGCTATGCCGATGAGGTGTGAATTACCTAGAGAAGTTCCCTCGTTGAATAGGGCTATGCCCATGAAGTGTGAATTACCTACGAGAAGTTCTTCTCTTGAATAGGGCTATGCCGTAAGGTATGAATTACCTAGAGAAGTTTCCCCTCCTTGTAATAGGCTGATGCCCGTGAGGTGTGAATTACCTAAAGTTCCCCCTCCTTGAATAGGGCGGTTTTTGGGGTGGGGGGGGGGGGGGGGGGGGGGCCCCTCCGCGTGGAGGGGGGTGTTGATACCTAGAGAAGTGCCTTCCTGAATAGGCTACTGCCCAGTGAGGTGTGAATTACCATAGCAGAGTTCTCCTCTTAATTAGGCTATGCCGTGACAAGTTAGCATTACCTAAGAGAAGTTTACCCTCTTTGATAGGGCTATGCCCGTGAGTGCATGATACCAGAAGAAGTCCCCCTTCCTTTATAGGGCTAATGCCCAGTGAGGTGTGAATTACCTAGAGACAGGGTCCCCTCCTTAAATAGGGCTTTGCCCGTGTGAGGTGGAATTACCTAGAGAAGTTTCCTCCTTGAATAGGGCTATGCCGCCCGTAAGGTAATTATGGTAAAGAAAGTTCCCCCCTTGAATAGGTGGGCTATGCCCGTGTAGGTGTGAATTACCTACGAAAGTTCCCCACGCTTGAATAGGGGCTATGCCCGTGAGCGTGTGGACATATCCTAGAGAACGTTCCCGTCTTGAATAGGTGGTTATGCCCGTGAGGTGTTAAAGATTACCTAGAGAAGATTCCCCTACTCGAAGTAGGGCTATGCCCAGGAGATGTGAAATTACCTAGAGAAGGTTCCCTCCTTAATTAGGGCTATGCCCGTGAGGTGTGAATTAAACAGAGAAGTTCCCCTCCTTGAATAGGGCTATCCCTGTGAGGTGTGAATTACCTAAAGAGTGTCCCCTCCTTGAATAGGCGCTTATGCCCGTGAGTGTGGAATTACTATACATAGACAAACATTATCCCCCTTCGCTTGAATAGGACTATAGTGGCCGGCGTAGAGGGTGTTGTGAATTACTATTAGAGGACAGTTCGCTCCTCCTATGTAATAAGGCGCTTATTCTCGTGGTTGAGGGTGTGATCATCTATATGAGAGTAGATACGTTCATCCTTCATCGTTGATCCTTGGCTATGCCCGGCAGGTGGAATTGTACCTAAAATAAAAGTTCCCCTCATTGAAAATTGCGTATGCCCATGAGGTGTTCGGAAATATTACCTTAGGAAGAGAGTTTCCATCCTTAGAATAAGCGTATGGACCCGTGAGGATTGGTTAGTGAGAAATTAGACTAGATTATGAGTTCCGGCCTCGTTGAATTAGGCTATTGCCGTTGAAGTTGAATTATCTAAAGACAGTTCCCTCCTTGAATAGGGCTAATGCCCGTGAGGTAGTGAATTACCTAGAGAAGTTCCCATCCTTGAATAGGCTATGCCCGTGAGGTGTGAATACCTAAAAAATTCCCCTCTTGTATATGGGCTCTATGTCCGTAGTGATAAGTTAAAAGTTACCAGTAGGAGTTCCCCTCCTTGAATAGCGCTTTTCGATAGGCCTGAGGTGGGAATAAACCTAGAGAAGTCCTCCTCCAATTAGCCCATGTATTGGCTGATATAAGCCGAGGTGTGAATTACCTAGACGAAGATCCGCTCATTATAGGGCTCCATGAGCCGTGAGGGTTGTGTTTACTAGAAGAAAAGTTTCCTCCCTCTTGACATAGGGCTTCATGCCCTTGATGGTGGAAGTACCTAGAGAAGTCTCCCCTCCTTGACAGTACGATAACATAGCCTCTCAATGAGGTGGTGAGATTACCTAAGAGAAGTTCCCCTCCTGTGTGAATAGGCTATGCGCCGTAAGATGGTGAATTAGCCTAGTGACAGTCTCCCTCCCGATCGTAATAGCGCGCTATGTCGCTGTGAAGGAAGTGAAAGTAACCCCCTCACAGCCCCGATGAAGACGAAGTTCCTCTTTCCTTGAACTCTAGGGCATGTAGTGCCGCGTGTGATGATTGATTAATTAGCCATCTGAAGAAGTTCCCTCCTAGGAATAGAGCTATAATGACGAAAGCGTAGATGAGAATTACCATAAGGAGAAGGTTAGCTCAACTAAACAGCATCATGTATACTTTGTGAATACTTAAAGGGCTGTTATGCCCGTTGAGGGTGATATTACCTATGAGAAGTTTACTATCTTGAATAATGAGGCTAATTTGCCCGTTGAGGTGGTAATTAGCTAGAGAATTTCCCTACCTTATAAAAGGGACTATGCCCGTGAGAGTGTGAATTACCTAGAGAATTCCCCTCCTGAAATAGGGCTCTATAACTGTTTGCTATGGAGTGAGAGTATTGTACAAAAATAGAGATTTTCCCTCTGATTACCTGTGAATTTAGGGCTATGCCCTTTGATTTGCTTGGTGTGAATTACCTAAGGAAGTTATCTCTCCGTTGAAAGTGAGGCGCATAATGCCCGATGAGGTGTGAGGATTACCTAGAGAAGGTACCCTTCCGATTTGGAGATAGGACTGTATAGCGCTGTAGGAAAGTTGTATGAATTACCTAGAGAATGTGCCCTCCTCCTATGGAGATCCAGGCGTAATAGTCCCGTGTGGGATAGAGTATGTTAGAATTACCCAGAGAAGTTTTCCCCTCCTTGACATATGGCTATGACTCGTGAGTGTTGAATTACTAGAGAAGTCACCTCTTTGAATAGGGCATAGCCCTGTTGCGAAAGCTGATAAATCTTTTATCTGAAAGAAGTTCCCTACTGTAATTCATGGCAATGCGCCTTGAGGTGAAAGATTATGAGTGTTATCATATGAAAAGATTCTCACGCGCTCCTATAATAGGCTATATTGCCCTAGTGAAAGTGCTTGTGTAATCTGTTACCCTAGTAGAGAACTTTCCCTTCTCTCTCGAATTGAGGCTAAGCCCGTGAGGAGAAATAATACCTAGAGAAGATCCCCTCTTTGAAATAGGGCTATGCCCGTGAGTGTGAATTACCTAGAGAAGCTGTAAATTACCTAAAGAAGCTCCCCTCCTTGAATAGAGCTATGCCCGTGAGTGTGTAAGTTACCTAGCAGAAGTCCCCTTCCTTTAATAGGGCTTCATTGCTCTCAAGTGTGTGTGATACTTATTAACCTAGAGATAGTTCTAGCTCCTTGAATAGGCTATGCCGTGAGCGTGTGAATTACCTAGTGAGAAAAGAGGAGTTCCCCTCCTTTGAAATAGAGCTATTGTGCCCGTGGATTGTTTGTGATATGTTAACCTTATGAAGTAGATTTACTCACCTCCGTTGAAATTAGGCGTGATGCCCACTGAGTGTGAGATTAAACCTTAGAGAGAAGTCATCACCTACTCCTATGAATAGGGCTTATGCCCGTGAGTTGTAGTGAGTGTTACCATTACCTAGAGGAACAATTTCTTCTTATGCTCGGCTAATATAGGGCTATGCCGTAGTGCTAGTGTGAATTATGCCTAGAGTAAAGTTCCCCATCCTTTAATAGGCTATGCCCGTGAGGTTTGTTTTACAGAAATTACCAAGAGAAGTTTCCCTTCTTGAATGAAGGCTAATGCCGTTCCGTGAGGTGTGAATTAGCTAGAGAATTTTCCCTCCTTGCAATAGGCTAATGCCCTAGTGTGAGTGTGGAATATATATAATGTCGCGTAGAAGGAAGTCCCCTACGCTTAGATATAGAGGTCATTATCCGTTGATTGTTATTGAGAGAGTAATTAGCTCAGAGAAAGTCTCCCCTGAACCGTTGATACTTGGGCATTAATAGAAATGCCTTGTTGAGGTAGGACATACCTAGAGAAGTTCCCCTCCTGAATAGGGCTATGCCGTGAGTTGTGACCGGATACTTATGAGCCGAAGAAGGATTCTCTGCCTGCTCTTTGATATAGGCTATGCCTCCTAGTTGAGGTTAGCTCTGATAGTATTAACCTCTAGGTAATCCCCCTCCGTTGAAATGAGGGCTATGCCAAAAGGTTGTGAAAACTTTATCCTATCAGAAGTTCCCCTAATTGAATAAGGGCTATGCCCGTGAGTGTTTGAGTGCAATTACCTAGAGAGAGTCCCCTCCTTAAATAGGGGCTCTGCCCGCTCGAGCGGTTTGAATTACCTAGAGAAATCCCCGCTCCCTTGAATATTGATGCGTAGACCCGTAGATTAGAGATGTGTTAGATATTACCTAGATGGATAAGATCTTACTCTCTCCTATCCTTGAATATGACTAGAGCCCGCTGAATGCTCATGGAGTTAAATTACCCTAGAAGCAGTCTTCACCTAACCTTTCAATAAGTGGCTATTCCAGGTGGCACTGTGAATTACCTAGAGAAGTTCCCCTCTTGATCCAATAGGGCTATGCCGTTTGAGATGTGTGAATTTCTAGTAGATAGTTTCCCTCTGAAATTAGAAAGAGAGCATGGTGCCGTGAGGTGGTAAACAGACGGAGGAGTGCTAGAGATGAAATAAGAGAGTTCCACCTTTATGTTGAATATGGAAGCTATGCCCGTGAGGTCGTGAATTACTCCGTTAGAGAATCGGTTCCACCCTTATGAATAGGCGGCTCTATGCCCGTGAGGGTGTGAGAAAGTTATCGGCTAAGAGAAGTTCCCGTCCTTGTGAATGGCAATCAATGCATATGGTGTTAAACTCTACAGTAGAGAAGTTACCACCTCCTTGGATAGAGGTCTTATGCCTTCTTGAAGTTTGATTGAAATTTATATCTCTAGAGAAGTTTAGCCCTCTTGTCCTTTAAGTTAGGGGGCATTTATAGATCTCTCTCTTGCGAGTGTGATTTTTATTTACCTTGATGATAGTTTCGACCTGATATAAGTAGCTAATATACCGCAGAGTGATATGTTGATAGTTATTACGTAAGTGTATTCAATACTTCTCTCTTGAGAGTAGGCTGTCGTTTTGCCGCGTAAGGCTGTCAGATTTACCTAGAGAACCGCTCCCGGCTGCCGTTAATAGGCTCTATGCCCGTGAAGCTCTGTGAATGATATCTAAGAGAAGTTCCTGGCTCCTGAATAGGCTAATTGCCTGTGATAGTGTGACCGAGTACCTAAGAGACGTTCTCCATTACCAAAATTTGAGATATCATGGGCTTATGGCCCGTGATGGAATCCTAAAAAAGTCCCTCCTTGAATGAGTCTGCCCGTCTGAAAGTAATGTCTGCAGGAGCGAAGAAATTGTGTGTAAGCATTGCACCATCTAGAGTCGGTGAAGTACCTCAGAGATAGTAAGTATAACACTCCGTGAATAGCTATTGCCCGTAGAGCAGTGTTGAGAGTAGTGTCAATTAACCTAGAGAGTTCCCTTCTACTAGTAATAGGTCTCGATAGCAAGCATTGCAAACTGTGCGAATTACCTCATAGAAAGATGTCCCCTACCTTAAGGAGTAGGGCTATGCCCGTGAAGTTTGAATTATAGAGAAGTTCCCCTCATTGAATATGGCTATGCCCGTGGTGGAGATACCTAGAGAAGTTCTCTCCCTGAAAGGCGGAGCGTATTAATTCGCTGTGATGTGTGATTACCTTAGAGAAGTTCCCCTCTTTGATTGTAAGCTATTGCGCTCCATGAGGTGTGCACATTACCAGAAGAAGTTCTCCCCTCCTCGAATAGGGCTATGCCCGTGAGGTGTGAAATTACCTAGAGAAGTTCCCCTCTTGAATAGGCTATGACCGTGAGGTGTGAATTATTACCAGAAGAAGTTCCCCTCCTTGAAAGAAGCTATGCCCCGTGAGGTGGATGAATTACCTAGAGAAGAGTTTCGCCCTCTGTGTGAAGTAGGAGTCTAATTGCCATAGTGAGTAAGTGAGCCCCGCCGCGGTTGGGAGAGCCTATACCGTATGGATAGAGGAGATTCTCTACCTACCTACTCGGACGAATTTGACTCCATGGATTTGGGCGCCCAGTAGACGGGTGGGGAATTGTCTTCCTAGCAAGAATCGTGTCACGATCTTCCGCTCTACGTGAAAAAGTCTATCAGGTCGATGCCCGATAATGTTCCTGAGACGGCGTGTGCATTATTGCGATAGAGCAAGTATCCCGCTCCTCTGCATATGGAAAGCTTATGCCCTAGTGATGTGAGCAGGAGAATAATAACCTAAAGAAGTGTCCTCTTAATTTGAAATAGGGCTATGGCCGCGGTTGCAGGTGTCGGACATTTACCAGGCGCAAGTATTGTGAGTTAAGTTCACTCCCACTCACTTCCTAAGACGAATAATAGTACGTATGTCATATGCCATTGGACAAAGCTAGACGGCTGTTCTGCCATATTCTATTATCCAACGAGACATGTTTACCCATACTACTTATTTGTGAGCTATGCTCCGTGTTGAGGGTGTGCAATTAACTAGAGAAGTTTCTTCCCTACTCGTGAGAACATTATTCTTGCTTTATGCCCCGTAGAGTGAAGTTATGATGCTTTCTGTCGCACTTACCTCCTCCGAGTCAAATTAGCATCGAGAAGTTGCAATTTTAAAAAGGCACTACGTTGAAGTAAGAGAGGTCTAGTGCCGACGTAGAGATATGGGTATTGATATATTATCCTTAGTACCTTAGATGCGTGTGTGTATCAAGTTTCCACCTCACATTAGAGATAGCAGGTCATACTTTAATATAACTCAAGTGAAGCGAAGTGACATAGCAAACTATAAATATAACCTAGAGATAGTTCCTAAATCCCTCCCTTTTAATATAGCAAAAATAAGGCTATTAATAGACCCATTTGCATAGTGTTATGGAAAATATTATCATTAAGCTAAGAATGATTTCCCCACGTAACTGGTAATTAAGTTTTGTACTATAATCCCTGTTTCGATCATGATGATACTTAACCTATTGATATAAAGGTATCCCCCCTCACATTTTGAAATTATGGGCTATTATGCCGTCAGATATAATATGATAGGTATATACGAATGATGAAACATTAAGTGTAATTAATGCCTATAGAGGTGAATAAGCAATACTATGTTCTTACTTCTCCTTGAATAGGTCATATGCTACGACTATAGCAATGTGTCCTTGTAGTATTTGTTCAGTGGTCAGAGATTATATAATATACATAATGAGAGATATAAGAAAATTTATTTTGAAGCTCATAATTTGCTTTCTTCGTCACATTTGTTGATCTATCCACAGTCAGCAATATACTCACAGTTCTAAGACTAAATGCCACGTTGAAAACTCCTAATCGTGAACGCTATTATGAAAATCGTACTCTCATGAGTTTTGCATCCCCTCACCTTGATACATTAGGTCTATCGCCCTGTGGTTGTAGCGCCTCAAAAGATTTAACCCCCTGCCTTACACAGCAAATAGGAAAAGCGTTGAAACCATAAAAAGGATGAATTAAAAAGGTATGTTTATATACTATTTCTCCCTGGCTCCCCTTGAATGAGGGCTATGCGTGACGTGTGTTGAGACATTAACCTAGAGAAGTTCACTCCTTGAATAGGGCTATGTGCAAATGATTGGGATTTCAACGAAACTTTATCTATACGTGAATAGTTTTGCCCGCGTACCTGTGCTGAATAGGGCTAGTAGTGCCCTTGATCTTGGTGGTGGATTATATTCTCATTTACTCTTCTAAACTTGGACGAAAATGTTCCTCCTTCTCTTTTGGCAACTAAGTCTCGCATTATATTGCAACCGAAAAGTAGATTATAATACCGATATGATGTATTAAATATGTATAAGCTACAAGTCCTTAGGATTTATAGTAGTCAACAGTTCCGCTCTAAGAAAACTCGTAAATGTCTAAGTGCTCGCATCTGTGCAGAGGATACCTTTGAAAATATAATATCTCTTAGAGAGTGGTAGTTTCCCTGATCGTAGTGCCCGAAAGTAGATGTGCTATGCCTCGTCGGATGAGGTGTGACAGTTAATAGAGGAGATAACACCACCAATGAACCGGAGAGTATCTCCATATCAGTTAGATAAACAAAATAGATGCGTGTGGCCCGTGAGTGTGAGAAATACCTAGAGAAGTTCCCCTCTTTAATAGGGCTATTCCCGTTGAGGTATGTGACAGTTTACCTAGAGCGAGGTTTGACTAGCATGCCTTCAATAGCGGTATGCCGTTGATATCATTTCAAGACTATTCAATCATGGTTACGCTAACTTGATTGTGACATTTAAATTTAAGTAATAAAAATTTATCCATTCTATTATTATTATTATTTATTCATATTATTATTATATATGAGCATAATTAATTTACATCTATTGATGATCGTTAGTTACATATTTATACAACATAGAGAAGATTATCCCCCCTTAGCTTTTATACTAATATTAGAGCATATGACCTTCTTGAATGTAATTTAGTGAGTCTAAATCATAGGAGATAAGTATCTACTTACACAGAGATATGAACTAGACACTAAATGCCCAGCATTGGATGGGATGTCCTACTTAACCCTAAAAAGAGGAATCCCTCCTGTCATAAGCTTATTGACCCCGGATATGGTATGCCAAAATTACTATGAGGAATACGCAGTACACCCTATCCTAATCGATAAGAGTGTGGGAGTAAAATTCAGGCTATTATGTTGTTTCTGACGGCGTGAAATACGTAGGATAAAGTTTCCCCCTCTATTTGTCTATATGCTCATATGGTCTTTGACAACATCTCACCTCAGCCCAATGGGTACAGCTTTAACAGAAAGTTTCTTAACGTGGATTTAAAATCTTTAAAATTTGATAATGAGAACTTGCATATCGGGAAAATTATAAAACCCTCTCTGAGCTCCTTTTAGAATAATATGAGTATGATTTGAAGAGATGATGGTATCAGTAACATTATTCAAAGTGAATCTACTGCGAGTAGTTCACCTCAACGTTCATTAGACGTAACGAGAGATTGTATGATATGAGTTAGTAACTGACGATGATCCAAGTTAGGCGGGTACAGTTGGACCCTATGGCGAAGAGCCGAAGAATGTTTCCCAATACTTCCAGTGTTGTGATAACCAAAGGGATGAAACGCGGGATATTCTTGATTCTAAGGTAAGTTAGGCAATCTGGGAAGAAAGGCTGTCGTAAATCTTTTCTCCAAACCCAAGAGCCAACGACCTGATATTGTTATGAATCGAAAAGGATCAGACGAAAATTTTGTTCACCAGGATAGTCTATATAAGGCTATTGCCTGTGATAGGTGTAGAATGTACCTAGTAGAAGAAGTTACCCTCCTTAATAGCTATGCCCGTGAGGTGCTGAATTACCAAGAGTAAAGTGGTTCCCTCCTTGAATTGAAGCTAGTCCAGTTAAAGTTAATATATATAGTTGATATTAGCTAATAGTATGAATTTTTCCCTCCTGAATAAGTAGGCTAACTGACCTGTGAGTGTATTGAAAATTACTTATTAAGAAAGTTTTCTCCACTCCTTAGAATAGGGCTTTATTACAATACTACGGTGTAGGGTGATCTGGTTCATCTATTACTATAATTTACCTATAGAGCATGTT
>JABUQX010100546.1:0-20624 GCA_015478945.1 Trachelipus rathkii | reverse complement strand
CGAAAGTTTCATTTTCAACCTGTTTTTCCGAAATGCATCGAAGACATTCTTTATGTTTTCAAGATGGTTTTCTAGAGAAGTTCCCATGATAATAACGTCGTCGAGGAAAACTCTGCAAGCGTCGCCTAAGAGATTATGTAAACATAACTCCATTAATTTAGCAAATGCTGAGGGGGCGTTGGCTAACCCAAAGTTTAAACGAGTGGGGCAATACTGCCCTCTAGTAGTTCTAAAAGCAAGTAGCGGTTGTGTCTCTTCCTCAATTTCCATTGTGTTGTAACCATCTTTGAGGTCGACACAGGTAAACAGGCAACTGTCTTACCGCGCTAGAGAGTCCAAAATCCATCGAAATGCATGGCAACGGAATCTGTCAAAATAAGCTATGTGAAATTAAAGCCTATGTCGACCATCCACCGTAAATCACGCTCTTTTTTGGAATCATCAGGTAGGGGTGACAAGTGCTTCGCTTGAAAAACGGGTCTTATATATCCTTGTGAACGAGAATTCTTCTACCCCACCTCTTCTATCATGTGTTTATAAGTACCTGTGGGGAAGGCGGTCATTTGGTCGGATATAATTACCTTGGACGCTATCTTCCATGAGTGGTACTTTAAAATTTCATTAGCGACAGATCGGTACTTTCATCATCTCTAATACTATGATTCTCTTTGTAGGACATGAGAATGTTCATAACCGATTCCATTGATTTGGCATCCGTCAAAGATGCACATTCGTCTTCTTCATTTTTAAAAGACTCTTGAACGATTTTCTTTATAAGTTTTTCGCAGTTGCGCTGCAGAAAGGCCTCTAGACGATGAGGCTAAATTTACATGTGAAGTTTCGGGGGTATCAAGGGTAAAAAGAGGATTTGCAGTTGTCAAAAAGGAGTTTGTTTGCAAAAGTTATGTTCGACGCGACATATTTCATAATATCACAAAAGGAACCTGGCCCTGTGTCAACAGAGCTCAATAACACTACCGACTAAACTTATACATTTATGGGGAATGACTTTTTCAGAAGCAAGACGAGGTGTCTGGGGAGGGTTTGCATGCTAAGAAAAAGCAGCACAGATTAAGCTGCTGTTGAGTAGATCAAGAGTACATCAATAATCCTTAAGTTTGTATATAGTATATCTGTGTCGTTATTAAAAATATTGTACAGGTTGTGTCTTTGGAGCTTAGAGAGCAAGAGAGTTTTGATACCTGAGGTTTAAGAAGTTTGACGTTGTGAAGTATATAGAATTAAGGCATAGAGATGCTAAGCCGTGTCAGATCATAAACAGAGATACTGTTTTTGTTGCACTCAAAATCTAATATTTTGTTGAGTTAAAAAATTAGTCCTAAAAGTATAATCGGCTTTGACAGCCCACAAAGAGATCGTCAATGACAAGAAATTTACTGGTACAGTTAATATGTTATGATGTGAAATATTCAAATCGGCCTAACCTATTTGATGGAATATGTCCCCGTAATTGACTCAAAACAATGAGTTTTTGTTAGAATGTTAATGACATATTTCTTTCTAAATTCTGAGATGAGGGAAATTGGTCTAATGACGAGGAGTTACGATCCGCTGTTCGACTAAAAAGCTTTTATCTGTGTAACCGTATAAGAGTCCAAAAGATATATCAGTATATAAAAAATAACGCGGCCTATGAAATGAGAATGCATATGTTGCTTTATTTCACTCTTTGATTATGTTTGTATTGTTAGCAAATGATGAAGACAAAGTTAGCTCCGGTGGGATAGTGCTTTGAGAACTACTGTGTTTAGTGCTTGAAGTTGGAAAAGAAGATGATTTGGTTTGAGATACAGTGATATCAGAGTCTACTATAGGTGTGGTTTGAGTAGAAAGATTTGAAAAATCAGGTGTTGAGAAAGAAGTTTGTTGATGAGATTTAAAATTTATGTTCTGTGGGGGTGTGTGGATCGATTCTTTTTCCTCTAAATGTGAATTAATAATGGATGGTTTTGAGTTTGAAAATGGAACTGTGTCATTAGTGAAAGAGGAGGAATAAGTTGCTACTTGAGGAGGAGAAAGAGAGCTCATATTATGATCAGAAGTGAAAATTTCAACTTGAGAAGAACTAAATGGAGGGTGAGGCTCTAAATATTTATCAAATGATCCGTCAGTGGGTAATATATATTGCTCAGAAACCTGAGTGTGAGAATCTAATAAAGAGTCTGAAAGCATAGCCTCACTAAAATTTAAAACGGTATCTGAGGAGTCTTTTGGAGGGGGAGGGGGAGGTGGAGTGCACTGAGAGAGATTCCCGTCTGGAATAGTTTGGGCGGGCTTAGAAGGTAAAGAGAAATCTATATTAGACATTAATGGTGGGGAGAGATCATAGTTTTTCATCAACATAGCGAAAGAATTTGTGGAATCTTTAAATTGGAATGGAGATAAAATAACAGAAGTAGAGGAAGAGTTTTGAAACCTATGCTGAAAGGGTTTAAAATTTAGGCTCAATTTGCAATTTTCATTTACAATTAAATCCCTATCTAAAAGTAAATTTGAGAGTAATATATCTATCTAGGTGTGATATCTAGGATATATTACTTCTTGTCAGTGCTACTACTAGTATTCTTTTCCTCTTAGGGGTTGAAAAGTGCGCTTTCTGACCCCCTATTTCACCCATCCAAACTGCTTTATGATGTCCCATTTAGCCAATATTCCATGCCTAAGAGTGCTACTAGTGACGATGCCTACAGATCGCTGTTCTTAACCTTGTTCGCATCCTCTCAGTGCATATTGTCTATCACATTTTCCATCTCTCTTATTCCTTCCCATGTTCCGTCTCGTTGAAGCCCAAAATCATATCGATGCATAACCACTTTCATTACTCTTCCTCATTTCCTTCCTATATGCGCATCTTTGTAGCTAAATGATCATCCAGACTTTATGTCATATATCATTACTTACTACTTTTCACTGTCCGGCAATTGACGGTTGTAAGCTTGAGAAGTGGCCCTATACCACATCCTAGGATTACTTAAAATGGCGCAATAGGGATTTAACCCTTGATGAGGTTGTGATGAAACTCAGACGTTGATTTCCATTTCGTCATGTTCACTTTAACTGTCTGTTCCCATAGTCTATTACCTACCTCCATTAAAATATTATTATATTAAAAGTATGATTATTACTTGCAATAAGATATATCATTAAAAAAATAAAAATGATTATAAATGCTACTTCCATCTTTTGGCAATGGGCCGAAAGTAGGATCAAAAACCTGAACCTTAGTTAAGTGATGAGATGTTTGAGCAGGAGAACCCCTAGAAAAGAAAGCATTTTGATTAATAAAGTTATTGTTTATAAAACCTACAGATCCTACCGACATCTCATCTGGTACATCCTCTGGAACGGCTAAGGATACATCATCATCTACAGCATACTCAGAACTGAAAAAATAAGAAGAAGAAACATTTTGCCCCCTATCTAGTATATTGTGTGCTTTTGAGCTAAGAGAGACAGCATTGGCGGGTTCGTTTTCAGCACACTTATAAAGAGCAACATTTAAATTGTGTGTTTTTAAGTTTTTATCTTTCTTTTTATCACATACACTCTCTGAAGGTAACAACACACCATCTTCAGGAGAGTTCAAAGCTGTAAAAGAGAGCGAGTTAGCGTTTTGAAAACTAGTTATAGTTGCCTGAGGATCGGCTTTATTTAGATTTGTAACTGAAATATTCTGAGAGGTGTCGTCAGAGTGAGCATTTAGATGATAGTTTTCAAGCCATTTGTGTGAAATATTTTTAAAATCATCATTTTGAGCAGCGGTGCCCATGTTAAGTATATGAAATTTCCTCTCAGTTACATTATTATAGTTATTTAAATAATTTATATTTTGAACATTAAGTGACCTCCTTTCAACATTAGTAGAGTGTGTTTTAGCATTAATTTTACTTGGAACATTAAAATAATTAGTATCTAATCTGGTACGTGAAACATGGTTTTCAACATTCCCGTGAAATGATTTGCATGAGATAACATTTTTAAAACTTTCATAATTTCGCGGAGCATTTAAATAATAAGAGTTCATATTTGCATGAGAAGCATTTTCAAAGTTTACATTACATTTTGTATTATTTTTATTTATAAAAAGTATGCGACTGAAAACTCATTTGATCTACATTTTTAGGTGCATTCAGATTACAAGAGAGGGGCAATTTGCAACAATTCAAATTCTTTAGCTGAAAAATCTCTTTTGACTTGATTTGATAATGCTGATGATGGTTGGTTTTTTTTGTCATAAAAGGCCCTTTTTAAACTTAAACCTGTAGTATGAAAATAGGTGCAATTTAATTGAACAATTCGAACAAAAGTATAATTCTTTACAAAGTTAGCGGTAGGCCAAAACATTTAAAATTTATTATGACTCAAATTTGAGACATCATCTTAAAAATATTTTCAAATATGCCATGTGAGTGTGATCTGCGTTCTGGATCCGTTATCACATTTGAATTGCGCTCAAAGCCTCCAAGAGGTAGGTGGAACTGATATTTTTTAACCATAATTGATTGTAGTCATCAATTTTTGGCCTCTTGGAGCAGGGATGATGAATCATCTCTGATAGTTTGAGCGACTTCGGATCGTTCTGGTGCGTTCAGTTATATCATTGAGGAGTTTTGATGGAGAGAGATTGGTTTCTCGGTTATAAATTTCTTTCAATATTATGCTTAGGAAAAACGTTTCCTCTGATTGCGACAGTGTTGTAATATAATCTTTACTGTGCATTTATGAGCAGGAAATTCGTAGGTCGAAAATTCACTTATTTGTGGGATCTCATTGCCCTTATGTAGTTGTGCAGCGTTTACTTTTTTATCTTATCATTTAATTATTATTGAATTTGCGATAAACACTATTTATTCATAAGCATAGTAATATATGCTCTCAATTATTGGCAAAAATGTTAATAATTTGAGTTCGGTTCAATTTGATTGATTAGTTATGTACTATATTACAAAAAAATTTGACCCCCAAATTTACTTATTTTTACTTAAATAGTGGCTCATTCTTTATAAGAATATTCAAAAGGGCTGATACAAAAAGTTATTTAAAATAATAAAAAAAATGAATTAGGGCCTTCTATACTTTTAAACGTTAGATTTATGACTAACCTATATGTGCAATTTTTTCGAGTTTTCCAGACTGGCAATCGGAGGTGATATCGTGCGAGATTTGCCAGTGCTTCGCGAGGTTGTACCTTTCTAGATCGCACCTCCAAATTTTGTTCGGATATCAAGTAATGAATGCTTATGTAGATGCAACGAACAACATCTTTCCAATAGTACTTATTTCTAAAACTACGACCTCGAGTTGCCAGCTGCAAAATATCACATAAGGCGCTCGAAATATGCACATGCTATAGGACTCACGAAATCAGAATAATAAATCCGGGAGGCCAAATAGCGGCCTTGCGGAGAGCATGAAAGGGGGAAAAGAGATATACTCCCTTAAAGTTGAGCTAAAGCCTTACTGTGCGCAAATTTGATTAATTTCCGTGTCATAACTTTCATGAATCACAAACCTTTAGAAAAGTTTAATTCATCCAGGAATATGTAAATAGAATCAATGAAAAATATAAGGATCGCACGAACAAACAAAGAAGAAGCACTAGCATTAGCAAAAAAAAAATTGCTGGGCGAAATGGAACTCGGGAAGTGTTATCAGAAAGGAGAAGCAAGTAGGGGGGGATTGAAAGCTCGTACGACGCGGTCGACCAATAAGAAAATTACAAGTCGGGATGGGGGGGGGGGAGAATGCTTTATTTATATGAATTTTTTGGACGTCGGAAAGAAAATTATAATAGGCTAGGATAAAAAAATAGATTTTATTCCTATTTTCTTTGTCGAATAAAATAATTCGGCAAAATAATAGTATATATATATATATATTATATATATATATATTTACTATATATATACAATATATATATATCGATATATATATCTATATATATACCGATCACTGTATATATATATATATATATATATATATTGTCTCTTTCCACTTTCTACTTTTTCAGTATTGTCGTCTTTCTCGTCACGTGATCTGAAAATTCCGTTTTCTTCGTTAGAACACCAACCGCCATTTCGCTTCAAGAAGTTTTTCAATTCTTCCGTATAAAAGCTGCCAAGCTCAGTGCATTATTCAAAAACAGTTTACAAAAACCTTTCACATTGGTTAACGAAGAACCCCTGATTTCTTTTATATCAATTTGTGCCTTTGTAGTTTTCGTACAACATATTTTTCTTTCGATTGTTTGCAAGGTACGTAATTGCTAGACCTAGTTTGTGTCACATTGAATCTCGCGTATCTAGTTAATTCTATTTTGTGCTGTATGTTTATATTAATGAAAAATATTCCATATAAAGATGTCTTTATTATACATTATATTTATTTACAATTAAATAATCTTTTTATAAATTATTGGCTACTCTAAAAAACCTATTTTCAAAATTTTATATATTTTATGTAATAGTTTCCCTAAAAACAAAATGTCAAATATAACAGAAAACTGAATTTCAATGTATAACTATATTATCTATTTTTCAAACTGTAATTATTATTTATTATTATATTATTATTATTATTTATTGTTAATATCTATTATTATTATTATTATTATGATATTATTATTATTGTTGATTCTCTTCTATATATTATAGTTTATATTGTTTCAATTAATTAGACCTCTCGACCAAAGTTTCGTGCTCATTACTTATCCTTCTGTGTTACGCACAACGTACACAGTGTTGACCTGCGATGAGTGCTGACGTTGTTACACTTATCCAGCTTCCTACAGCTACCTGGAATCTCTCTCGTCTCACGGATCACATCCTCAAGCAGACGCGTCACCTATATAAATAAAAAAAAAAATATTTATTATACCATCAATTTGATTTTAACCAGGTCGAAACCCCTGTGGTAGTCTTTAAAATGCAATTTATTTTTTAACCATTTTAGGCCCGTACAAGCGGCTACTATATATTTTTTATCATCCTTTATATACCTTTTTGTAGTATTTAGTGCGTTGTTTGCGTCTCCTGACCTATTTTCTATAATATTTAGCGGTGCAAATCGATCTTAGCACAATTTTTTTTTTGATCTCGTTAATATTGTCTCAAAATTTTATTACCATATTAACATTTTCTATTATAATCACTGTCCCTCCTGAAGCTGTCAATCCTGATAACCTCAACCAAGGAGGATATCCCCAACAGCCTGCTTATAATCATTCATGTCCAAATCAACCTGCTGGATATCCTAGTCAACCAGTATGTAATCCACAATTACTTGAGTCTCACATTCCACGCTGCTTCGAGCTCCATTCTCGAAACCAACCACCGAACCATGCCCGATTTCGGGGCCCTCTACAAATAATTACCAGTTCACGCTTTTAGCAGGCCTTGAAAGACGTTTTTACCCTCCTTACATTCCCACAACCAGCCCTAAGCAAACTGGAAATCCAACTTTTGAACGGTGGGGGAACCATGCCGAAAACCATTTAATAAAAAACTTTTGACTGGCTGCTTCTCTTTGCGAGACCGTGCGCCTTCAAGATGCTTCACAGAATGCTAAATCTCCTTGACGTCCTCCCGTGACTGGGTAATTGTATACACATTGTTCGCCATCTCTTTCTACAAAAACTTCCCACAGAGATGCAACTGCGTTTAGCAACGGTCGATCCCAACTGTTCATTGCAAGAGCTCGCTACTTATGCAGATAGGGTTTTAAAGCGTAAACCTCTTCACACAGAAATACCATCACAAGAGTTCGCACATTTCCACGGATCCCACCAGCATGAATAACTACCACCAGCGCTCTTTTTCGCATACGATGAACGGAGGTCGCGTTAAGCCATTCAACACCCACCGTCTACAGATACGCTTACATGTTTCACAGCTTCAGTCTTACAAAAACACTACTCATGATTAACAAATCGTCTATTTGCGTGCATTGGGGCGCGTTCAACTGCTTCCTCCATCCTCCTACTCCCACTCCTCCTCCCATCCTTATCCTCAACAGTATCCTCATCCTTCATCCTCTCATCATCCTTATCCTCCCAATCCTTCATATCCTCCACCCCCTCCCAATGCACCAAACACTTATTCTGCATACAATTACGGTCATCATTCTCGCTCTCCTACTATGCAAAGACGTTCCTATCGTCGATCTCCTACTCCTTCGCGCCAGTTCGCCGCTTCTCCTGTTGCTTCTCAGGCTTTAGTTCGCCGCTTCTCCTGTTGCTTCTCAGGCTTTAGTTCAATTTCCGTCGCATAACCAACAGGGTATTTGTAGAAATCATCAGCGTTTTGGAGATCAAACACGGTCATGTCTTAAGCCTTGCACTTTCGAGAATTTAAACTTAAATACCACTCCGTAAACTCGCTCGGGGTGGTTTCAAAAGCGTCCAACTTACTTTGTGTCTACGATCCGTCCACCAAACTATCTTATCTCGTAGATTCTGGTAGTTCCATTTCCGCTGTGCCACTTTCCGTCCTCGGGAAAACTCATGCTCCAGAAGCATCAGGCTCTTTACGCGCTGCCAACGGTACCACCATCAATACTTATGGTACCAAACGACTCCATTTAACGCTCTCGTTCCGTCGTGACTTTGTATGGGACTTCACGATTGCCGACGTCACATTACCAATATTAGGTGCCGACTTTCTGTCACACTTTAACCTTCTTGTAGACATGCATCATAACCGCATCATTGATTTTGAGACACATTTCTCATCTGCCTGTATTCGTGCGTCCGCATCCATCAGTGGCATACATCTCTCTCCACCTAATAATGTTTTTGAATCACTATTAGTTACCGACTTTCCAGAGCTTCTCTCTCCGGTCTCCAAATTTCCTCCTGTGAAACACAATGTCGTTCATCACATTGAAACTTACGGCAGACCTCCATTCTCTCACGCTCGACGTCTTGCACCAGATAACTCAAAGCATGCAAAGCTAGATTCAGAATCTCTCTTAGAAAAGGGCACTCATCCGGGACTTCCAAGTCTGCATACGCTTCTCCCTACATATGGTCACTCAAACCAAAACGCGAGATTTATCGCCCAACAGGCTGAACTATCGCTGCCTGATGCAATCACCGTCGGACCCTATATAATGTACCTATTTACAGATTCACCATCCCATCTCTCATGTCGGTACTATCTTCTCAAAGGTTGAACCTTGTCTCTGCATTTCCAGATTCCCGACTCCGCGACGACATTCACAGACTGCCCATTATCACTCCTTCGGACTTACGAAAATTTCTTCGAACGCCAATTCGAGTTTACGAAATTGCTAGACAATCATGCTTCCAACGTCTTCTTACGACTCAGTATTTACGCGGATTTACCTTTCGTTTCGCCTCACCATAGACGACTTATTGATAGCCAGTGCCTCTCCGGAGGAGCACATTTCACATCTCAGGCAAGTTTTTTCCAGATTAAGTGAATTTGGTCTATGTGTCAACTCTTCCAAATGTGAATTCGGAGTTTCATCCCTAACTTTTCTCGGACACACTATCTCTGCCGAAGGTATACGTCCCCTTGAGGATCGTGTGGCAGCCATTCGTGCTTTTCCGAAACCTGTAAAACAGCGTCAACTTCGTCGTTTTTTAGGGATGGTAACTTCTACCATCGTTTCATACCGTCCGCTGCTAAAATTCTCCTTCCTCTCCACGCACTTCTTAAGCATCCACGTAAAGGTTCTGCTGCTTCTGCCACTGTAGATTGGAACGACGAAGCAACTAACGCCTTCACCGCCATCAAGGAAGCCCTTGCCTCTTCCGTGTTACTAATATTTCCATCTGACACAGCCCCGACTAGAATCAACACAGACGCTTCAGACTTCGCAGCTGGAGCTGTGTTGCAACAATTTATTGACAACGAATGGCGTCCATTAGCTTTCTTTTCAAAAAAATTCCAGCCGCCTGAAACAAGGTACAGCGCATTTGGAAGAGAACTTCTCGCAATTTATTTAGCTATCAAGCACTTCCGTTACTTTATAGAAGGTAGGAATTCCATGTTGTAAACTGATCATTTACCCTCACTCAGCCATTACAGCTTCACAGTGAAACCGTCACCTCGTAGCCGCCCACCTTGAAGTTCATTGCCCATTCACAAACTGATATCCGCATATTAAGAAAAGACAACATTTCCTGCCGTGCTCTTCCCGAATTAACGCTATTCTCTCCTTACCAGACATGTTGCGTCGCGAAATGCTCCGTTCGCCACAAACCGAAGACATTGTTTCCTGTGCTTTTCCGTACGACATCCAACTGTAGAAATTTTGTTTTCCCCCTTTGTATGCATGTCTTTCAGCACATCCTCGTCAGTCGTACCTATCCCCATGCGCAGAACGGTGTTTCACACTATTCACGACGTGTCGCACCCAGGGGTAAAAGGTAGTCAAGTTAAAATAGGCAAGCATTTCGTCTGGCCGTCCTTACTAAAGGATGTTAAACAGTGGACAACGCAGTGTCTCAACTGTCAAAAATCCAAAGTGCACAGGCACACTGCCGCTCCTCTTCAGCAATTCGTTCCCCCTGGTGAACGGTTTGACCAGGTACACGTTGATTTAGTCGGCCCTTTACCACCTTCAAATGGTTTCACACATATTTTGACTTGCATAGACAGATACACTCGATGGGCAGAAGCCATTCCATTGCGAGATACTTCTAGCGAGACAATTGCTCAGGCATTTTTGTTCAACTGGATAGCCAGGTTTGGCACTCCGTCGACTGTGTCCACTGACCAGGGTAGGCAGTTTGAGTCTCACCTCTGGAAGGACCTTATGACTCTAATTGGCTCTAAGCGCCTTCGCTCTTGCAGCTATCATCCGCAAAGTCAAGGCATGGTGGAACGTTATCACCGGCAGCTAAAAGCTTCTCTTATGGCCCATGGAACTCCGGAAAATTGGTCCGAAACTCTTCCTCTTGTCCTCCTCGGCATCCGAACTTCGTACAAAGAACACCTTAAATGCTCCTCTGCTGAGCTCGTCTATGGCTCCACCATTCGAATACCTGGTGAGTTCGTACTTCCCTCTCCAAAAACTACGAACCAGCACACCTTCCTGTCCCGCCTTCGTCAGTGTACTGACGCATGGAAGCCTTCTTTGCCACGTCACCCTCCCCGTCCTACTTACATGCCTGCGGATTTGGAGACTTGCTCTCATGTATTAATTCGGCATGACTCACACCGTAGCCCCTTGCAAGCCCGCTATGACGGCCCCTTCCTCGTCTTAAAACGTTATCGAAAGTTCTTCACCTTACAGAAGGGGAGCAAAACAGAAAACATCTCAGTGGATAGGATCAAACCGGCTTATTTCGAACGTGATCCCGCTTCTTCCACCACTCGTTCTCCACCTTCTTCACCCGCTCCATCTACCTCTACTTCGCAAGATCACATCGACTTCATGCCCATTCTGCCTTTTACATCAACTTGTTCTCCAAACGAACCTGAACCTTTGCCAACTCCTCCAGCTATTGTCACTTCCCCGCCACCGACATCTCCGCCTCCTGCTCCTATACTGATTCCTCCTCCGAATCCGGAACCGATTCCGACTGCAACCTTACCGTCTGGTCCACCTCGTTCTACATCGCGTTATGGACGCACATTACGTCCAGTGGTTCGCTTTTCGCCTTAAATCCCTCTCGACGCTCCACTGTTCGGGAGGGGAGCCATGTCTCTTTCCACTTTCTACTTTTTCAGTATTGTCGTCTTTCTCGTCGGCGATCTACCGTAAATTCCGTTTCTTCGTTAGAGCCGCCATTTCGCTTCCAAGAAGTTTCCAATTTCCACCGTATTAAGCAAGCTCGGTCATTATTCAAGAAAACGGACAACTTTACATTATTTAACGAAAAGCCCCTGATTTCTTTGTTTGTGCCTTTGTGTTTTCTTACAACATATTTTTCCTTTCGATTGTTTGCAGGGTATAATTGCTGAGCCTACAGTTCTTTTGGCTTATACACATTGAATCACTGTATGTCTAGATAATTCTATTTTTGTGCTTTGTATGTTTATATTAAATAAGTATTCCATATAAAAATGTCTTTATTATACATTATGTTAATTTACAATTATATAACCTTTTATAAGTATTAAAAGCTCTCTAAAACCTATTTTCAAAAATTTATATATTTTATCTAATAGTCCCTAAAAATAAAATGTCAAATATAACAGAAAACTGAATTTCAATGTATAACTATATTATCTATTTTTCACAATGTAATTATTATTATTATTATTATTATTATTATTATTATTATTATTAATGTTATTATTATTATTATTATTATTATTAATAATGTATTGTTATTTATTATTGTTGATTCTCTTCTATATATTAATTATGTATATTGTTTCAATAGATTATAACCTCTGACCAAAGTTCGTGTCATTACTCAGCCTTCTGTCGTTACGCACAACGTAACAATATATATATATATATATTTTTAAACATTTTTTCAAACACCATACCATAACTCTTAACCCATATCTTTATATATATATATATATATAACATTAATTATTTTGAAGTGCCTCCCATGTTTTCGGTTCACGTGTGCACTACCTGATATATATATATAATAATAATAATATGTATATATATAATAATATATGTATATGTATATGTAATAATACATATATATATATATATATATATATATATATATATAATAATGACATTTCTTCAATATACATAACAATAGCTAATAATAATATATATATATGTAATATATATATAACATATATATATATATAGCAATAATAACTAATATAATAATAATAACAATAATAATAATAATAATATACACATATATCTACCTCTATATGTATATATATAATATATATAAATAATAATAAATAAATACAAATATAATATAATATAATATAATAATAATAATATATATGTATATATATAATAATAATATATCATAATAATATATATATGTAATATACGCATATATATATATATCACTCTTTAGCACCTTCAACTCTTTACTCTCTACATATATTATGTATATATAATATATAACACTAACTATCTTGCTGCTTTCCAAATAACCCATATATAACTTATATAACGCTGCTATCTTATAACCTTATTATCTTAACTCGCCTCTCTATATATATATATATATATATATATATATATATACTCTATATACTGGATTCGGATACCTTTTTCAATTTTGGAGATGTAAAATTTTTTCATTTTTTTCTTTTAGGTTATTCCTCCTATTGGTCTGAAGATGTTGAATAAATTGGAAGAAATGTGAACTATTAAGGTTGTGGCTAAATTTTGCTGCCAACCTCAACTGAAAGTGAAATTTTTGAAGATAATTTTTTTTTGCCAAAATTGGACGATACAGAAATTCAAGAATTATTAAAGTTAATGAAAATTTTAGTGCAACAGTTTTTAGATAAAATAAAGAGTTTATCCTTTACAATAAGATGCATTATGCCAAAGCACATTTAATACCTTTAATCGCTTTTCAAATGATCAACTGGAAAATATATAATTGTAAGTCGTTTGGTTTGTCACCTTCCTACTGTACTAACATTCTCAAAAGTTCCCAATTTTACCCATGAGGAAATATTAGACATGGACCTAATCACCGGAGATCTGGTTCAAGATGAAAGTTTAGATGTTCTTCATTGCCCTTCATTACTGTCTAATAGTTGACATTCGTATATTGTGGGGAGAGATGACTTAAGATGAGAAAAAGTTCATTCGTCAAGGAAAGTACGTCAAAAGATAAGTTTAGAAAACAATGCGAGTCAAGGAGTATGAGGAAAAAAACTCTTCATTCGGCTACTAAAAATGACGAGTATGATAAGTATCTTAAAAATGTGTGCAATTGTGTATTTTCTACTCTTAAGATAGTAGCCTTTAAAAATAGTTGGGTGAGTTTAAGTTTATCAGCGAAAGAAATTATTTCAGAGGACATTTTAGACATATTTTTTAATTTTTTCCTCTTTAGTGATTTTCAATCTGGATCTTTATATATAATGTGAATGTGGATGTTTTAAAAAGGATATTTCTCGTTTTGAGGGATCCCAGGAACTTTACGCCCTTCTATGGTCCTTAAACTTCTTTTATGTTGGTCATATCAAGACATATTTGTGAAAATGATAAATTATAGTTTGGGAGAAATTAACCCATATTCATTTTTATGAGTTGCTTCACTTCGTAGTTAACATGATTGAAGATGACTTTTTGCATACTTATAATTATAGATTAATCAAAAGAGAGATATATATGCAAATTAGGCACGATCCACTTACTCCCGTTATACTCATTCTAATGGAACTAGTTTTTTTTTTTTGTGAGTAACGTACTCTACTTTCTTTAATGTAACCGAATAAGTTCCGTTATTTTCGTTGTCATTTAATTAGTCCGTTACAATTTGTTCGACTTTCTTTGAATGTTGATAGCCGAATTGACCACCCTATCGAAGCTAAAAAATCCTTATAATATATATATATATATATATATATATATACTATTATCTATATATATATATCCCTTAATACCTATATATATATATATATATATATATATACTACATACATATATACTATATATATATATAACTCTTTCATATATATATAAGGAATAAGGGAATCTGCACTCAGAATAATAAATAGGGATGAATTGCTTTCGTAACTGATGAAGATAGATGTGGAAGAGTGTGAGACACTTTAAAATCTGCGTAACATTGTGTCAGTAATGAAGAGGCAATAGTGAATGGGTTTGATAGTGCAGAAGGAATCAGTATTTTTGATCGTCAAGATCATTAGTAAGGAGGAGGTAATGGGTAGAACGAGAGAAAAGTTAGAACGTTAAATCCTTTTTTTTTTTTTTTTTACAGATTACAACCACCTTGAGGAGGCTGGGACACTTTCAAGGAGGGAAAGGAAGTAAAATACAAGAAGAAAACCCGCAAGCCTAAAAATCCCCAGCACCAAAATCTCTTAGGTGAGCGCAGACGTGGGTTTTTAAAGAGAGGAAGATTAAATACAGTTGGAAAAACCGAAGATGCAAGGAGTTCCAAAGAACAGAATTGGCTGGGAAGAAGGAGGTACTACAACGAACAGTCTGGGATTTTCAATGCTCACTCAAAATTCATGCGAGAGCATGGCACCCCTTGTATTGCGAGGGCGGCGCAATGGAGGTGGAATGCGAGCAGCCAACTCCCCCTGAGCATCTACCGTTGTAGTCCCTATAGAAAAGAGATGGTGCCAACGTCACGTCACGCGAGATAGAGGGGTCAAGAGAGTTTGAAGATTGGGGACAGTTTATTAGTCTCTTAGCTTTAGACTTTAGTCTCTACAGGTATAGATGAAATTACCTGTGAAATGATCAAGAAGAACAGCGAGATGTGTTGATTGGATTTGGAAGTTGTGTAACAAAGCGTTTATGGAGGTATAGTTCCGAGGATTGGGAGGAGAGCAGTAATACCACCCTTATATAAGGGTAAGGGAGATAGCGGTAACTGTATCAAGATTGCCAGGGATATTTTATTAAGTCGCATTATGGAGAGGCTGCTGGTGACTCCGGAGGGTCGAAAGGAGCATTGCGTCCCGGTGACTAGAGACTTATTGTGAAGAACAAGGTGCATTTAGAAGTGGTAGAGGATGTGTAGATCAAATCTTTACATTGAAACATATGATTGAGAAAATGAGGAAAAGGAAGAATAAATTGTATTTAGGTTTTTTGGATTTACAAACATGCGTATGATATTGTAATGGGTTGGTTGAAAAGATATTAAATTATATGTCATAACTTACTCTTCAATCTGATGAACAAATCCTTTGGCCAGGCCCCCGTGACAATACAACCAATTAACACCTTACTAGATTCTCAAACCTATATTGTAACAGTATCCAGGCCTTCCGTCAAGTGAGCTATTGGCCTGTGCAGTATTAGAATGCAATATTAAACTCTACAAACTCACCAACCTATCTTCCTGAAGAAGTGAAACAACGGTTTGAACGGGTTCGTTGCTTTATATGAAAACCGTCCAGTCAATATTATTCGTTATCAATGAATTTACCTGACTAATGATCAATGTTTTGATCATGAAAACAATGTCTTTAAGACCTCAAATAATAACTATCTGAATATTTGAATAAATAAGAAAATAAATTATCTTTGGAAACACTCAAGAAAACTACTGGAATAAATTTAAAAAAATACTTTAATAAAAAAAAAAATGAATATGTACTGCCTTCACAAAATTAAGTTTTATATATCCATGAACATGCAGTTAGATGTCCGCAAATATCTACATACATGCGCACCGCATATATAGAACTTCAGTACCAAAATCAATTATATTTTATGCTTTAAATATATTCTTTGCAATACAGATCAACGACCATATATATATACATGCGATATGTACATTTATATGTGCATCAATGTATATGCAAACAACTGTTACTCAAAACAAAATACTCTAACATTAAATTTATACAGATCCTCGCCCATAAATATGTATATAAAATATATAAATATTTATGTTCAAAAATGTGTATAAATAAACAAAATATATTAATAAAAATATATAGACAGAATGATTTGATAAGTAATCTTTAATCTTAACTTGAAAATTTATCAGATTTGAAATTTACAGCAAACGTCGATTTGTCAATGTGACCAAGTAATTAAATGAACAGCTGACTTTTATCATAACAGTTTCTCTTATGCAATGAGTTGCCAATTAGTGAATAAATAATTCCTTTGGTATGGAGCAAAAAATCTTGAACACAAACATTAACTACATATGTTAAAATTAAGTAATCTAACTTTCAAAATTGTTTTATATTTATCCACCACAAAGAATGTATTTATAGAAACTTCAAGAATGGAAATTCTTATTATCGGGGCCTTTGAGCTTACCTGCCAGTGATGTCTGCTCTATTATTCAATGCACGGCACTTTATGATGCAGCGGTATTCTGCAGACGACCTTTGACTAAACAGTACGAATATAAAAAAATACGCTCTACCACCTATTGCTTTTAAAATCACAAACTTAATCACTGTAATGACCCCGCAATAAACAGGCGACGATATTTCATAAATCTAGAAATTATATTCAACATTGATTTTATGGCTTGCATATTATGTTACTTTTGTAATGTAAAATATAATAAAACCACTCCTTGATTACAAAATACACAAACTAACAAATAATAAAGATAAGTCGAGGGCATTTGTGGCTACCTATGTACAACTTTAGTTAACAACAATAAAAAGCGGAAAGATCAAAATTTATTCTTACTTTTACTATTTATACGGATTCAAGTAAATTTAGATTACGCCTATTGACGAATCACAAACCTTAAAAACAGTAAGTCAAATGATGTATATATTTGTCATTAATTTAATGGCACGAAGTAGCCTCTAGGGCATCTAAGGAGGGGGCGGGTTAATTTGAGGTCTTATAATATCGTATTATTTCAGGAATAAACAATCCACCTGTTTCATTCAAGATATGAAATTAATTTGAGGGACTTTCTTGGGCTTGCCACCTCAATAAATACAATTTATTATCAATGTGTGAAATATTTATTATATATACTTTATAAAGTTGGATATAATTTTCTTATTCAAAGGGGTGTATAAAATTTTGCTTTAAAATAATAAATAATATCAATAATAATAATAATAATAATAATAATATTAATAATATTTAATAATAATAATAATAATAATAATAATAATATTAATAATAACATTAAGTAAATTCTCTTTCCCCGATGAAAGCGGTGACCAGCCACGACATTCAGATTTTAAAAATAAGTCTTAAAAGATGAATTCTCATTGGCTGTTATATCTCCTTACAATAAAAGAACATATTTACAGTATTTTGACCGGGCCATTGCAGTATACATTAAGTATATAGATAAAAGAAAACAAACGATATTGCAATAGCAATACCTGACCTTTATTTTAAACAAATGAATGAAAACAATTTATATACATTATGTACCACTGCATTACATCTTTGGCCCACCCAACATGAAGCAAATGGCACATTTTGCTTTATTTACATGATGATAGAACATTGGTTTCATTTTCACAGCGCTCCTTCTTCTGTAGGGGCTCCTGAAGACGAACTCAATGTATCATCGGCATACGATCTGCTGGATTCTTTGTAGACCAGTCTTAAGAGTATTCGGGTGTTCGCGCCGGGTCAGAGAATATTTGAACCTATTTTCGACAAAAGAGTATTCGGGTGTTCACGCCGGGTCAAAGAATATTTGAACCTATTCTTGACAAAATAGTCAGCCTCATTTCTTTCGTCCATTATTTTCGTTATGACCACAGTTATCGGCGTTTCACTTCTGTACACAATCATCAGTGTTCTCTTTACACCCTTTCCTCCAGACCTACATCCTCTTCTTTCTTCGTCATCTCCTTTTCTCTCCAACTTCCTCCATAATATCACACATTTCTTTGTCTTTCTGTGTCCTCGCCCTCTCTCTGCTAACTCCTATCGTCTTCCTTGCAAACAATAGTTTGAGCATATACATGAGTCTTCTTACCATCATCATACTTCTCACTTTTACAATCAATTTTACATCTTTCCTCCTTTCCTGACATTCCTCCTTTAATCATCCTGAAGTATGTTTTCTCATTCTCTCCACACATATCTTCCTTTATTATCCAAACCTTTTCCAAGCTGTCGATGTCTTCTCTTAAGAACTCATTTCCAAACCTTTCATTGTGCCACTTAGCATCATTAACCGACTGTACCATTTCTCTATGGCAGTCTCGGCGTCTCATCTTCTCTCCCTTTACCAAAGTATTCTGGCACAATGATTTTACCACTCTTTTAAACAGTTCAATGAACTTTGCTCTCCCCTTGTTCTCATCTTTTAATCCTAGACGCAATAATTTCTCACTGTCCCAACAATACTGCTGAGAATGACTCTTTAACTTCTCCCTGCGTTTCGGCATACCATCACAAACTTCCTTTATACTACATTCTTTATCTTCCTCTCTTTGAGACATCGCATCTTTCATTTCATTAATAATTTCGCCACACCCTCCTATAACTTTCTGTGCAGTTATGCTTCTGCGAGGTGCAGCTTCGGGATAGCGCGTAGCAGCATCCACAAGCGTTAGGACATACTGATGCCCTTCTGAAGATGGTGGTGAGATTGGTCCGATCAGGTCGATTATTACTCTTTGAAACGGCTCCTCAATGATGGGCATGGGACACAGAGGTATTTTCTTCTACTGACCTCCATATCCTCTGCAGAGTAACATCGTCTTTTTGCTTACTTTTTAAAGAACTCCCGATCACTAATAATAAGTTCACCATATGGCTTTCACTGCGATATTTCTCCTTC
Source organism: Trachelipus rathkii (assembly GCA_015478945.1). Taxonomy (NCBI): domain Eukaryota; kingdom Metazoa; phylum Arthropoda; class Malacostraca; order Isopoda; family Trachelipodidae; genus Trachelipus; species Trachelipus rathkii. The sequence continues at coordinate 1,243 of JABUQX010100546.1, read as the reverse complement.
ACCCTTCTACATTTCTTCTCTGGAACTTTGTGCGACATCTACATCACCCCTCATTTGACTACCAGCTTCGTTTGTACGATCTGTCTCATCAGACCAGTTTACTACTCTCTTCAATCGATGTCACCTGGACATCTGGTACTCTTTCAGCCTTCTTTAACTTTTTACAGTGGACTTTAGATTTCATTTCTTCTTTTCCTGTAGCTTCTTTCACCCCTTGAGTGAACATTGGGACCTATCATCACATCCAGATGGCTCACTTGTAGTTCGACATCTATTTTACTGACGTGCAAAGATTGTGGTACCGGCGGTTCCCTCGTAAATTAACACCTACCTCCGAGCTTTCGCCATTCAAAATTTCGATTGGTTGCAAGATTCTCCCTGAGAGTGTCAACACCTCCAGTTCTCGGCGATGGGGAATAGCAAACTTCTATGGTTGTGCTCGTCCTCTACATTACGAGGACCTCGACACGCAGTCGACTCCATTTTGAGTTAGGCTGACAAGGGGTAATGCACCTCTGACGTTTCCCAGCCTTAAATCTGTAAAACCGACGCTCTGGGTCGTCCTACCCACATAGGGGGTATCTACCACATCTATATTGTTCTATCTGCCGTATTGTCCCAACAATCAACGTTACGTTGTCGCCAACATAACACTTCCGCCGGATACGTACTCTTTTAAATGCACCACGATCACATGACTACAATGGAATCACGGTTTGGGCGCGACATCCGTTCACGTCCCATAAGCTACAGGCACGACACGAAGGTTCATAATCTGCTGAGGAGTCAAATGCGGTGAAACGGCGTCGTTACTTCAATCACCCTTTTTGTTTACTGGAACCATTCTGTCCTCTACCACTATAGTTGAAATATGGAGGGCTCTACAATCTCTAACTTGAGATACCTCTTCTTTGACACTTGTAGCACGTGACCACCTCTCTGGAAGCCACGCTACTGCGACGATGATTCCAGTATCCACTTCTTTCCGCTACCGATCTTTGCTTTTTCTTATTGTTTTGTTGCCCTTGATGGCATGTTGCGGTTTGCTACTTTTGATTACTGTTCGTCAAGTAACCGCTGCCTCTCGATCCAGAAGTATTACTGTTATAATATTTATCCACGTGATTGTGATGACTGGTAGGCGACTGTTTTATTTACGGAGCTTCAATGATAGCTTCTGTATCCTTCTGAACTAACTATTATCTTCCAGTATTTTCTTCTTCGTTTCCCTTAGGTAGGTAGC